>UELV01136539.1:0-39574 GCA_900490015.1 Megastigmus stigmatizans
TCTCTCTCTCTCTCTCTCTCTCGCTCAGCAGCTCCCACGAGCGTTCCGCTCCGTATGGTTCTCTCGGCGCGCGCCAAGCGAGAGCAGCAGCAACAGCCGAGCATTCATTCACAGCTCGCGATGCTGAGCGCATGAGCGCGAGCCTCCGTGTGTTCCCCAGCTGTATATATGTATTATTGTATAGTGCAACGACGATATATACGAGACGCGCGCCGTGAGCTTTTGAAAATGTGACTCGGTTAATTGGGATTGCGTTTGTCCGTCTGGTGCTGAGTTTTTGGATCTCTTTTTTCTGTTTTCTTTTTTGTTTTCTGCGTCCGCGCGCGGACGAAGATGAGGCGTGACTTTGAGATTGAAGGAGCCTGAAAGAGAAATACAGTGAACTCGTAAAGTGATTTTGTATAGTGCAGTTTTGTATATAGTTGTATACGGCTTAGTTTTTTGCTCTCGTCGATTGTTGATGGTGATTATCTTGTATCTTCTTTCTCAACTGTGCGCAGCTCGGCGATGCAGATTTGATTTATGGTGAGTGTTGCTTGCGATTGTTTTAGTTGCTGGTTAACTCCTGTGCATGCTACCTAAAAGTGTTTAGTAATTTTACGAGCATCCCCAAGTTTTTCATGCTAAACTGTTACCGAGTGTAGGTTCAACTATCGCATTAAAAAACTTTTTAGTCTCAGGATCGTTCCGATCAAATGTATATCGTCTTTTGCAAATGCTCCAATAAGTCAGCCTTTAATTTTAACTTTGCCAGAATGTTTTTAAAAGTGATCTCATGTGTCGTATCGTGGACACTTTTAACGCGCAGTTGTTATTGGCTTCTGTGAACTAGATGTACACATTTCATGAATGGTAAATTTTCTTTTAAAACTAATACACACACCAGATAGTGAAAAAAATAAACAGATTTCCAAAGGTTAACTCAATTTATAAAATGTATACAGATCAAAGATCCGTAATCGTACAATCTATAAATTACAGCATGATTGATTAATCATAAAATACTGCGATAAAACACGCTCCCAATTATTTACCATCAGCGATGCTAAAATAATACGTGTACGCACCGTAAATCGAGCCGCACGCTTCACATAATTAAAATCAAAACTGCAACATTTCTGTGTAATCAACAATCTCTCTCTCTCTCTCTGTCTGTCTGGAGGTAAGGCAGACAGTATAACGACACGCACGCATTTAACGCAGGGAATTCCAGGCGTTCGCGCAAGACCTCGTAAAAACATCTCTCTAAATCCTCATCTCGGTTGCTCCTCAGGTCGAGTACGAGCAGCTGTACCATACACCACGAGCAAATAAACCCATCCATAACCACTTATCAAAACATTAATTGAGTTTGACTTTTATCCCCCTCGGCTCCTCAAAACTGTATTACACTCGGCAAACCACCATTCCTATATTTCTCCCTGCTCCCGCAAAAATTTCATCCTCTCTCACACACACACACACACACACACTGCATAAACATACTTGAAACTAGTTAACCGAACGCGCGCGCGCGCGCGCGGGTTTCTGGCTTTCATAGCCGCAAAAACAAGGTTGAGGTCTCTCTCTCTCTCTCTCTCTAGCAGCAGCTCCACTCGCGGTCTATCATAATTTCGCATAAAATACTTTTCCGTTAAGGATTTTTACCTAACGAGCGAGCAGCAGCCGCTAGCCGGCAAAAAGAGAGGAGGGAGAAAAAGCTCAGCCGCGTGCATGCAGCGATGGACTGGGGCTCGGTGCCGTGTGCGCGGTCTCGTTGATAGTCCCCCGCGTTAAAGTGGCCGAGTCGTAAAGTCCCGCCGCGAGTACACGCTGTCGACAATGCGAAATTCTTTACCTGCGCGCCTGCATCTGCCACACGGATAGCTCTCTCTCTCTCTCTCTCTCTTTCTCCTATGTTCTGCGCCTTCTTCTATACCGGTGCACCAGCGGCGCGGTTTTTATTTTACCATTTTGCCCGCGCGGTCTCTTGTCTAGATTGGATTGACTCTGCGATTTCGATATTTCCAGTACCCACTCGGCCGGATACTTCCACCACGCGAGAGACGCTGTGCAGTCTAAAGTGATCTCTTGCGAATTTGTGTTTCCTGCACGCTTATGTATGCCTGCTATAGCTGTCTTGTATAGCGAAATTCTGTGTTAACGATTTTAGTATAATTTTTTTTTCTGCGGATACCGACTCGCCTGCAATTAGACCTTACGGTTATAATATTATGTATAAGAATTTTCCATCAGCGCAAAATCTTTATGCTCGTATTTTATACAAACTTGTGGAAACATGCTATTTGAATGTAGTTGGTAACTTGTATAAAATATATATCTTGAGCTAGAAAATTAGTGGTTTTTGCGGTATGAGATTCTGCAGTTATACCTGAATCAAGCTATCAAAGTTTAATTGCTTTTAAAATCAATCTTTTTTTCTATCTTATTGAAAATTAGATTCCTTACATATATATTTTGTGATAATCAAATGGAACCGCTGTTCCTTTCACAATATTGTATTTAACATTTAATTATGATAGTTTTTTCTACTTTAAAGTCACTATTATTTATGTACCACTGATATGGATTCAATTGTACGTACAGCATGTTTGCATGTTTTCTTTTTCTCTCGCGGCACCATAAATTCACATGTCTTAAATTTCAAACGAAATTTCCTGTTGATAGACAGCGCCAATATCAATGATCGATAAATGAATTTACCTAATTGCTGTAGCGTTACGATACAGCGAACATAAATCATGAGCATTTTTTAGAGCCACGCAACTGTAGACATTCGATTCGTATAACGTTACATTGCTAAATAAAATGTTAAGCTCGATATATGCACTTGGATATATCTGGCCTAGAAAGATAATAAACGCACTTTTATAGTCGCATATTGAAAATTAACGCGATAAGGAGAGTGTTAATTACTGAATACTTTTTTTTTTCAGTATTGTATAGTCCATAACTTTGAAATAGATAGCTTATAAATTGTAGATTATATACTTGCAATCGAAAAGGACGTATATAAGGATAATCTTATAATTTAAACGACATTCCGCTAAAACCGCGTGTTCTTTTGTCATCGCTACACCATTGTTCCATCGAAATGAAATTCAAAATGAGTAAACTGGAATAAAATTTTTCGATTCAGAAAGAAATGCCTCTTTGTTACTCACTCCGCATAAATATAAAATGAGCATCTAATCACAAAGAAAAGTATATACCTACCGCTTACAAACCAGTAGTGCATTTCCAGTGAACGAGCATAAACAATTATATTCTGAGTCAGATCTGAACCGAAAATCACTGGCAGCAGCCGTTTCAGCTTATCTCACATAAATAAAATCGCGCGTGTCTACACACACACAGGCATACGAGGCTGTGAACAATGCGAAAAAAAAACATATTACCTTTTTCGTACGTTGACTCGCGTTCCCTATACCTTCCCTCCAACCTCCGGAAACCCCATACACGGACCCGTGAGCAAAATAGATTGAAACCAGCGCGCCTTTGATTGATGATTAAAGAGATATCGATGGCCGCGCGTGCGCAGCAGTGAAAGTGCGCATATTCGCCTGTATGTGTGTGTGTAAGTATTATAAATATAACGCAGGAGTGCGTTTTATAATGTATCTATCGGGGTCCGCGATCGAGAACCGGTGATATATGATTTTCAAATGACGAAATTGTACAGCGCGGAGAGGTTTTGTTGATGCTTGTTGAGTCGAGAACGGAGAAAAAAAGACACGGCTGTTTCACTCTTGCCAACGTTATATAGTTGTGTGCTTGTATGTACAGCTTTGTTTTTTTTTTCCTACTTGTTCTAGGCAGAGAAAAACGCTGAAAATTTATGCACTTGGCAGTTTTTGCGCCGCGTTTAAGTAGGTCGTTTACGCGTGATTATTGCAAAATATTTATAGGCTCTGGGAAGGGTGAGTTCCTGCGAATCGCGCGAATGTATAGAAACGTGTGATTTTCGTATTCTTTGTTGGGATCTTAATGCTATCATAATTTAATTGGCTTAATATTTTCAAAAAAATGCTTTACGCCGTGATCCGACTGGTTTTTTCCTCTCGCTATTATAGTTTAACGTTAAGTAGGTTGCTATGTCTTTAATTACGGCAGCGCGGCTTTACAGCGATTTTATAACTCCATTTTTTCGCGTAATTTAGTTTTTGCCCGGCGTTTTTATCATTTATATATTCCATGCTAATGAAATGCTAGGCTGCGTTGACGCTCTTTAATATATTTTATTAAGGAAACTAAATTCTAGTTGTGTATGCATAAAATTATAATGCTAAATGCAGGGTTGCAATATGTCTATTGAATAAAATTAAATTCTCAAATATTAATGCATTTTTACCCCTCGATAAGGATGCTTATTTATTTACTTTTTCATTGCTATTACGTACTTGCTTATATTAGTATATAATTTTGAATTTCCCCAATGGAGGAAATTAGCATTATCTTATTAAACAGCGATAGTGAAGTGTTTATTATTAGAAGAGTTTGCAAATCTTTTAATGACTATAAATATTTTTCGAGACTCAAACTAACGGTATTAAGCGATTGTTCAGTTTTATCAAACAAATCACGAACTACGAAAACTTTTACAAATTCCACTCGGCGTCGTCTCAAAAGACTTTCCTATATATTATTTCAATGCCAAAGCAAGCTATAAAGCCGCGCGCAAACGCTTTAGCAAAAATCACTTCGATAAAATTGCACGCAGCAGCGCCACAGCACACGCATAAAATGACACATTCGTTCTGCCGCGGCAATAAAATCCGAAACCCATCGGCACTTATCAATATGAACAAACATGTAAATTCAGGAGACTCGCGTCCCAATAATCGAGACCGGCGTATAGCCAACAAAGAAAATCGCTTAAGCCGCGACGAAAAGAAAAAAAAAAAGAAAAAAGGATATATATCCAGCCCAGTCTCGTGGCGCGTTTTTCAATATTGAAATCTCGCGCTCCGGTGGAAGATAGACGCGCGCGCACGCGGCGTTTATGATCGCGGCGTGTCTCGGGCGCCGCTTGCACACGTCGTTTTCTCGAAATGCGCCGCGCGGAGAGGAGAGAAAAAACGACATACAGAGACAGAGAGGAGAGAGAAGAGAGAGAGAGAGAGAGAGAGAGAGAGAGAGAGAGAGAAGTGGAAGGAAAGAAGCAAACAATGAAAAATAAACGACGGGAGGTCTACAATTTTTGCAATTCAAGTCGCCGTGTTATTACGTGCACGAAGGAGCATGCGCTTTCTGCCTTAATGTTCCGTTGAATTTTAAGCAGCCGCTTGGCTCGCATCTATATATATATATATATATATATACATACACACACACAGCCACACAACTGGCCGTATATGCGTGTTATATATACTCGCTACTCTCGTCCCTTCCTTCATCCTCGTCGCGCGACCCCCGTCTCTCTTATCATTTATCTAATGAATGGTATTACCCGGGAATTTCTTTATTTATTATATATTTCGTTGTCGCGTCGGCTTCTGCAGCCGCTGCGAAATCTGTATCCGTTGCATACGCGTGTAAAAGTTTATGTGACGCTATCGAGGAGTTTAAAGATATTGGAAATTGCAAAGCAGGGGACGAATAATTACTCGCTGCACGGATACACGCGTGCAATTTCAATGCGAACGATACAACCTTGCTTTACGACGGTCTATATTCGATAGACGCTTTTCTTTATTCATAAGCCAAGAAGAGTTTTATATAAGCCGCGGCATATTTATTATTATTTAACTATGAGCCGCGGGTAAGTGGATCTGCGATCAGTTTTTTCTCTCCTATACCCCTTCGCGACTTAATGATTTAGCCATGCACACTCGCGTATATTTATATCGTAAAGGTAAACGTTGCGCACGGCGGAGAATGTTTTCGTGATTTATTATAGTTATATCGGGGAGAAGGGAATTATTGTTCTTTCGGCTGCTGGACTCGCAATTTTTCATATACGGGCGACACGCGCGTTTTTTCATATGCAAACAAAATCGTCCTAATTGTCAGATTTTCGTGTATATAAAAAGGCAGGCGTGGTGCACGGTAGTGAAAGGTAATGATTTTTTTTTCACGATGCAAGAGAGTCCGGCTACAACGAGGTCTTACGAGAAATTTGTAAGATGATAAAACTCATTTTGCTCTGGAGCCGCTGCGGTACGTTTTTTGCATAACGATCCACGGGGAATAATGGCCGCTTCTTATTCTTCCATTCATCAAAATTTTTCAAAAACTCATATTTCACTGTCGCGCGGCGCATCGCGGCTACTCTTTCCTTTTTTTATCCCCCAGCCGAAGAATGCATTATACATCATTTGCATTTCTTATTTAGCGCGCGGCCGTGCAGGGAATTTTATTTTTACCTTTCTTTTCGCGCATTCAACGCTTACGGACTTGAACATAATCGTTAGTTTATTATGTTTCATGTCTTATTCATTAATATGGTGTATATGTACTTGGGATTTTAATCGGAAAACATACACCGGATTCATTGAAAATTATACTCGGACCGTTATAAAAATGATATAATCGCCGCGCGATTTGATGATCATTAACGCTGACGCGTAGCTGTAATTTTTATTTCTGTTCCACTAATAGATTCTTGCTTATAAAACAGAAAAAACATCTTATATACGACCAATATAGCCTTATAACTTTCTAAATAGCGCGTGATCGCACTATCGTATCTATCGTTAGCTTCGCACAATATTTCAGGATTTTTCTGAAGGGTAATGGAGCTATACTGCTTTTTTTCTCTGGAGATTTTCATGAATTCCCGCAAGTTCTAAACTTGTAGCACAATTCATTGTAATTTATTATGCTTTCGCTTTGGAGCTTATTATGTAATTGATAATAAAAGTATAACTGAGGATTGTAAATCTTTTTTGTATATCGATTGTTAAAATCGTTAGCATAAGCTCATTTTAAATTCAATTAAATTGTAGGAGCAATAACTTGAATTAATAATGATTGGTTTCGAATTTTTAACTATTCTTCCAATATACTAAAAATATCTCGAGAAAACAATAAGCAAGCTATTGTTTGAATTGAATCATTATAGTTTTTCATAGCATACCTATTCCGTTCTTGAAAGTTAAGCCCTCAATTGTACAATCCATTTTGCATGAGCGCGCAATGAACGATTACCGCCTACCCCCTTAAACGGACGAATAAATCCCGGATTTTCCATAAAAAAAATTTCAAGCTTTCATTATTCCACTCTTTGGCAAGGAAAACAATAATTTTTTTAACGCACTGACCGATCGCTCTTTAACTATCGTAAGAGCCAAGAATAAAGTATATAACGACGGGGTGTTGCAGAAAGCCGAGAGTAGATATATATGCGAGACTCGCACCGCATGTGCGCTCGTAAACTACAAGCGTTTTCGGAGTCATTATCATAGCGCGCGAATATTTTTCGACCGAAATATTATAAACGGCTCGGGCAATTTGGCCGCATGTAAATATTGCGGGCCTTTATTTTATATTCAATTTCCAGGACTAAGTGCATTTACAGAGGGAGAGACTCCGACTCCGACTGACTGACTAGCCCCTGCAATTTCCAAGCTGAAACTGCGAATACCGCAGAGGGGAATTGCGAAATGGCGCGCGAGTTAATTTCGCGGCCAGATTCAAAACTCTTGATGGATCCTTGCGAACGTCTCCGTTCCCGTACAGTTATATATTGGAGCTAATTATATCTCGATGGCTTTTTTCAATTTTTGATTTATTATGAATTTTATCTAAAGTTTCTTGGGTTTACGGTTGGATGGATATATATATTGTTTGTTTTGCAATAGACCATGTGAAAATTCTGAGATTAGAAAGTTTCGGATCTTTTGCAACGGACTTTATATCGGATCGACCGCGATCTTAAATTTAGAACTTAATTATCAGCAGCTTTTTACTTGTAATCGTTTTCAATTATCGCTACTAAAATTTCCGTCAATAAAATTTATCTTCGGCATTCGATCAGTTCGTTCCAAAAGTAAAAATTCACTGGATAACATTAATTATAGTCAGAAAATTAATTAAGGATAAGTATATAGAACATTAAGCGTCGAGATGAGTTGTTAATTAAAATTCATTATGACCAACTCCTCCCTAAGAACCGAATGATCGTACTGTCCGCGATAAATCACAGTGCACCTAATCCAAATTACCATTACCCATTACATCCGTACCGCAAATCAACAATACTCGTATAAAGTTATATGTACGCGCAATTCCACAAAATCTGGATACTATAATACAAGACCTGACGAAGCGATCATTAGCATGCTGCACTTGGCGTCAGAGCAGCAGCAGCAGCAGCGGCGACGGCTCCTTCGTTTTGCGTGGCTCTGCGCTGGAAACGCGACATCAATCTTTCGCCGCTTCCGGGAGATAATAATGCGCTGGCATTTCTCTCTCTCTCGTGGAGAGAGAAAAAAAGGTCTCTCTCTCTCTCCAGAAACGAGGCTCGCTCGCGCGCTCGTATTTGTTTTTGAGAGCTGCGGCCCCAGCAGCAGCAGCAGCAGCAGCAGCAGCAGCTCGTCCGCTGAAATTAACGAAAGTTACGTATGCGCGAATAATTCCCTTTCGGCTCGCAGGAATTTCAGTTCGGTTGATGGGAGGTCGAATTTGCATAATACGATGATTGACTCGAGAGCCATGTGCTGTGCTGTGCGCGCGTGTGTCTTATAGGATGTATCGCGGAGGCCGAGGAGGAGTTTGATGGACTTTTAGACGAATCTATATGCCGGTGTCGGTGACTATTAGAGATGTAATTAAATTGATGGGATTGATAAGGGATATCACGTGTATTTATTGCGGTGAGTTTCTCTTTTTCTTTGTGTGGTCTTGGGGCTCTCGTGTATAATAAAGAAGGAACTGGAGGATGTGTTTATTTGCGCGTTTTGAATGTTGATGTGAGTTAACCGTTTTATATTTCACCGTGTGTAATAATTTATTTTCAGCTGTTTGAGTATAACTTTCGCATAAAATTATACCAATCAAAGCTGTTTTCTTATTAATTTGACAGCTTAACATACTGAATAAAAGTTCGCTGCACCGCAGATAATAAAATGTCGCGCGCCTATATATATACACACACACAACGAGCGACAAGACAGAAAATCTTTAGCGTCCATCGGCCGCGGCGCCTGATAAACTCGCTCTCGCGCCACTTATAAACATATATGTATGTAGACATCGTCGCCACCTACGCGCCCATAATTATTATGTATACGTGGCGAAAGAGCCGCGAAATGAAATTCTCTCTCGGCTGCACGGCCGGACACCAAAACTAATTATTCTATCAGAAGCTCCTCCGCGTTGAGGGCATATGCACGCGCCTCCTGCATAAGTATATGCGCGCGGCGAAGGCGAAGAAGAGGCGAAATCATGCGTGCAGAGAGAGAGAGAGAGAGAGGGAGGGAGGAGGCCTGCACAAGAAAGTGCACTCATGGGCGATCGCTTAATCACATCTCCATATACACGCGCCGCGGCCGCAGCGCTGTATGAATATACATGTATAGGCGGATGCTGCACGGATACGGCACGGCTCCACGCAGGGGAAGGGGGGGATGAGAAAAAAGTTGTCACTCCCGTTGCGAGGCGAAAAAGTGACTCTCAGCGACCGACGCAGGTATGCGTGTACGCGCCGGTCATGATTGCGGCCGTGCATGTGAGAATATTGTTCTATCTTTTTGCTGACGATGAAACCGTTTGTATGCATAGGCATCGAACCGATAATGTGAAAGTATTTGTCGGAATATCGACCGAAGGCATACCTAAGTGTATGCTCTTGGAGTAAAATATGTTATTTCGAGCTGCCGAGATACAGGGAAAAGATCCTGAAGGGCGCAATGTTTTTTATAACCGCTGGCGTCCCATTCTTCTCGAGAAACCAGTGCGAGCACTAAAAAGTCATCGTATGTATAGGCATTAATTTCCGAAATATACGTGATGAGCGAGCGCATCTTTAACGACACACTGCGCGTCTCTGTCGTTGGACGTCGCCGCTGCATCGACTCTATATATACGCATTCGTATATTTGCTCGCCGAAGGACGCGAAATAATAACTGTAATAACGACGTATATTGCAGTGCATTCTCTCTTTTTGTCATTAAGCTACGAGAGCTTCTCGAGTGCAGCAGCAGCAGCAGCGGGAGCCTTTGCCCCCTCGAGATATAGAATAATCGAAAAGAGAAAAAAAGACAGAGAGACAGAGGGAACCGAGTGATTACACGGTTGGGAAATAGGACGGATGCAAGTGTGCGCCTTTTCTCAGACTATTTTCACTCGGCACACGACTTCTTTACTTATATTTCTTCTTTTTTTTCTCTCTTTATTCTCGTTTCTGTTCGCTGCGGAATTGGATATTTCGCGGGATTGCGAAAATGTATACGTTTTTGGTAATCGTTCTCGTCTAATGTAGTAAATTTGAAGCAGACCATCAGGTGGAGTAAGATTCGCATTTTCATTTTTGCGCGTTGTTCATTATTGAATCTCTTCTGTAAAGTAAGTCGAGGAACGATCAGAAAGCGAAACGGAAGTCTTTAAGAATTCATTTTTTTCTCTCTCGAAACGTGAATTTGCACGTTGAGAAGGAAAAAATTCGTTTTTGGTTAACCGATAAAGTTGCGGTAAACGGGAAACTACCGGCTGCGGCGACACTTTTCGCCGCTTCATTCCCTCCGCAAAAACCAAATTCGAAATCGCGAGCGTTCGCCCAGGCAATTTGGCCAACTGTATATATACACCTCCCAAAAATGCTAATGAACCCGCAGTACTGTTACAGTCACCCGCAACAGCGAAAAAAAAAGAGTAAACGATCAAATTCGTTCTCGCAAGCCATCCGAGAAAAAAAAGAATCGCAGAGTCGATAAAAATCCAGCGTTTACACGCACGAGATCAATAGACAGTGAAGAACAAGATTCAAGCCGATGCTTCCCTC
Organism: Megastigmus stigmatizans; assembly: GCA_900490015.1. Taxonomy (NCBI): domain Eukaryota; kingdom Metazoa; phylum Arthropoda; class Insecta; order Hymenoptera; family Megastigmidae; genus Megastigmus; species Megastigmus stigmatizans. The sequence goes on from UELV01136539.1 coordinate 10,944, forward strand.
CAAAAAAAAAGAGTATAAACGGCACAGGATAGCAAAGAATCAACATAGCAAGAGAAAGAGAGAGAGAGAGAGAGAGAGAGAGAGAGACTACGTAGTCGATGATAGCAGGACGAAACGGCGCAGCAGGTTCAAAAGAAACGAAAGAGACTTAACCGGTAGAGGGAGAGAGAGAGAGAGACAGAGAGACAGAGAGAGAGAGAGAGAGAGGAGTGGCGGTAATAAAGTATATCGAGAGTGGCCCCACTCGTGATACAAAGGAGCCCGTTGATCTTTCTCTTTCTCTCTCTTTCTCTCTCTCTCGGTAGCTGCTACCACTGCACACACAGACATAGACGTACAGAGAGAGAGAGAGAGAGAGAGAGGGGAAAAACGGGTGCCGTGGCACGAGCGCGCAAGGCTATTCATTAGCGTTGAGGGAAAAATAAATAAAATGTAGATCTAACGGCGCGAGCGGAGCGTGCACTTGGCTACCACTATATAAGACTGCTTACACACTCTCGCGCCCGACAGACTCTGCGCGGCCAATAGTATTCAGAGGCCCATCCGTAAAGACTGTGTATATATGTGTATATAGTGTGAATGGAACGAGGAGGAGAGGGAGAGCGGTAATATCTGATTAAAAGCCGCGAGAGCGCACGATTCGCGTTTATGTAGGCGCCGGGGCTTTTTAAGCTTTTGACACGCTCGAGTTAATCGCGCGAACGCCTTCGTTATATAACTCTCTTTTTTTTTCTTTTATTGCGCTTGTGAATGGGCCACGAGAGTGTGATTTTGAAGAATTTTCGCGATTTATACGCTTCACTGGCTTATTCGTACATTTAGGAGTTATCATTCTTTTGGCAATTAACCAATTACGGTTTGATTCTTATAATCATCGCGTAGATAAAAGTAGCTCATATCGCAAAGCCCATCGGTTAAATATTTATTCCAGCTGTAAGTGTAAAAAAATTCAAATTATAAACTAGGTCTCGCGGCCGCAGTTTGTCGCTAACCTCCGTAATTGGTATAAAATCACCGAATAGCTATCGAGTGAAACTCGGCACTACACAGCTTATATATATATATATACATTATCCACGTGGAAGCGATACGCATCTGCGCAGAGCCGCTGGTCCGCGGAGTTCCAAGCCCCAACAGCAGCAACAGCAGCAGCAGCAGCGATCTATCGCGTGCGAAAAGACACGGAGATGGAGTCGACTGATATTATAAAGCCACGCGCGCTCTCGCTATAGCCTAGAGATGGATTTTCTACAAATAGAGATAGATGCATATAGCGAGAGTATGGAGGCTATGGAAATGCACGAATATATATATATATATATATATTGATAGAGGAAGCGACGATCGGGAAATTATTGCCGACGCTGGACGCAGGTGTGTAAGACCGAGTGTAGATTCCGATAGATACGGTATTGAGCTGTTTCGCTGTTTTTATGGGATCCCTTCGCGCTTTAAATTGGACTAATAATTTAAGGCGAGCCGATTAATTATAACGTAGAAACGCTATATACGCGCGATGTATCTGCCGTTTTAGTTTTGGAGCCTGTTTCGCCTTCGCCTATATACTTTCAAATGACGTCTGTATATTTTAAAAGGCTAGTCTTCATAATAAACAGCAAGTCATTCGAGAATTCAGAACCAACCGCTTGTAGTGTTTCTGTAATAATAAGATTACAAGCTTTACATGATAAAATTATAATCGACACCTCCCACTTTTTTTTTTTGACGATCACACTGCGGCAAATGTTAACCGTCGACCGTTGAATTTTCGTTAGCAATGATAAGAAACAATGCCGTATAGTTTATGAACTGCGAATCGAGTGAGAAACAAATTAAGCTTCGCATAAATTAACGAGAATTCAGAACTACTTTCAAAACAAAAGGTACAAGAAAAAAGCCTCAAAAATTACGGATTCTTTTTGCGCGTTCGGCTGCGCAGCGGCACAATTATATTACCCAAGGCAGCTCGAAGATAAAAAAAAAACCAGCTCAAACTAATTAAGATTAGCCTAGAGAAAGATATGGAAGGAAAAAAGTAACAATGCAACTAATTTAAAATTTATGCTCCAACTAATCTCGTATACCCGCAACGCCGGTCTATCAGAGAAAGAAGAAAGATTCACGTATACATAGAGAGAAAGAGAGAGAGAGACAGATGGAGCAAGATAGAGATACGGAGGTGCCTTTTATTCACGCGCGCCGAATCATTGATTGCGCGCCTGTGCAGCCTGACGTACGTTTCAATGAGTATATACATATAAGTCTGCAACAGGATATTTTTGTGTGTGTGCGCGTGTGCCACGGCGGCGGCAGCGGCGGCGGCGAGCGAATGCCGATAGGCTTGGCCGATTCGACGCTACGTGGGCTTTCTGCATCGGACTTCTGCAGCTCCTTTTATTGCCTCTCCCCCCCCCCCCTTTTTATCCTAGTCTAGATGCACGTGGATATAATATGAGCGAAATGCTGTTTGCTCGCGCGCGCGCCAGAGAGAGTCGCTTGATGGATATCTCGCGCCAAGTTATGGTCTTGGTGGAATTTGAAAAAGTGTGCAATGTAGACAATTTTTCTTATCCGTTGAAGAAGTGGAGCGGTCCTTGAACTGGGACTATTTCGATTGGAAAGTGATGAAAGATGTCACTTTTATTGCTTTGACAAACTGGGGGATCGTGGATTTTATCATGTAGCTTTTTTCTGGTTTATACTGATCGTGAAAAAAGAGCTTGAGTAATATGGTAACGGAACTTTTTCTGTATACCATTCATTTTATTAACTTGTATAAACTAATAAAATTGAAAAAAAAAGCGCCATTTATGTAACGAAGATAATTAGCATTAATTATAAAGAGCGCAATCTGCCCCCTCCCCGTATAACACAATTTTTTGCGGCTGAAAATAATTTATGCGCGGGAAGAGGTTTAATTAGATACTGTACCAATCTGACACGATTATCCTCTAACTGCATGTAATTTTCTTTGCGAAAGAATAATATTTCGCCAATAGCTGAGCGCAAAAGAAAAAGTGAAATACCTTAACGCTGCTTAGGCAAAACACTATATTTTGTTTGATATATAATGAATTGTAAGCGCGCTAGATGTTGGTGAACGAGTGCAGCGGACCAATTACAAAGTTTAAGGCTAAGAATAAAAGCGGTGTATATTTGCGCGATGCGCGTTTTGGACATTTGGCAGAGGAACTTGACAAAACGCGTTTAGGCTTTTGAACTCGTTTCTAAATGTGCGTGCGTCTCGTCCCCTTGACGCAATATGAAGTAACGGCCAGCTGTGCGTATATAGTCGAGCTTCGCCTTGAAAAATATTTTCAGAATCAGCAGAAACACCCGCCAGTTCATTTATCACTTTTCACGCGCCTGCTTGCAGCTTTCGTTTTTGCTTATTCCTAACTCACTCTTGTTCCCTCAATGAATCGAAATTCATTCACTTTTCGCATTCTTTGATCAAACTTTCGTCTACTAGACACTTTTTGGATGTTTGTAAAATTCCTTTGCACCACACGCACATTTTTATTTTCTTTCCGCTCATTGGAACGTTATTCGTAAGAAAATATGTATATCGAGAACCGAGGGGGTGATGCAATTGCACGTTTTCACCATGTACCGTCAATTACCCCGAATTTTGAGCCGATAAATTAAGGTTTTAAGGATTCGGCCTGTGCGTATAGTAACTGACTGCGGCGACAATTAAATCCGCAAAAAAAGGAAGGTTTTGAGGTGAAGAAAGGACACGGCGCGACGAGTGGGAAAAAAAGAAATAATAAAACGAAAGAGTCAGTTCTACACAGAGAGAGGCTTGGAAGCCAAATCTTTTGCGCGAGCGCGTGCAAATTTCAAATTTATCGCGCGAAATAAAAAGCGGGAAAGACAAACGGCCAATTTGGAGGCTCCGGAGAACACGCAGGCACGGACACAAACCGTGGTGGGCTCTTGGTTCCGGATGACGCTCTAAAGAGGACCAAAACGCTCGAAACTTCTCTTCTCTGGGCCTGGGAATTGCCGCTCGACGCTACAAGTCCTCTCTTCTACTCTTCTCTTGGCTCTCTTATTTTTCTTTTTATTCTCGACCGTCTCGAACAGTCCAGGAAAAAGAAATTGTATAATTTAACGAAATTGGCAGAAATAATTTTTATGTAATTGTGCGTAAAGACTCTGTCAACTCCTTTCGCTTCTTTTTTCTTTCGAAAATCTTGGAATTTTGAGAATTTGACAATTTCGTTGACTTAGAACTTACAATTTACGTTTTTTTTAAAAAAAGCTCAAATAATATTTTTCCAATCGTCTGTTACATCACACTACCCACTCGAATGCAAAAAAAAGGAGGACAATGCTAAAGCCTTACGTCCGTAAACGATGTATATTCTCTGCTCTCTTCATCCTCGCTCGGTCGCTTATACTCCCGCAGTCTTTCTTCTCTTTCCCTCGCGGCAGCGGCGGCGGCTAGTAGTCGTAGATTTGACCGGCGGCGCGCGGGACGCTTTTTCGCTTCGTTCCGTCGCTGCTCCTTCGCTCGGATATAAATAGGCCCTGTGTGCGACGCTCCTCGCCTCGAGTCTCGAGCCACGCTCGAAGTGGGAGGAGGAGAAGGAGGAGGAGGAGGCCAGGGGGTAAAGCTAATAGAATGCAGCATCTCTCTTCTCTTCTTCTTCTTCTTCTTCTTCTCTGTTGCGTGTGTAGCTGCGAGACCGCGACGACGTAGACACGACGCGGCGTCGCGCCTCCGACTTGCCCTTTCTTCGGGAGAGATGTATATATATATGCGAATGGAGGAGAAAAAGAAGAGAGCCTAAAAGGAGAAGAAATAAAAGGCGCTGCTGATTCGCTTCTTCTTTTATGGACAGCGTTCTTTTTCCGTTGTTTTTCTTTTTCTCGTTTGTTTGATCTTTGAGCCTAATCGATTAGAAAAATCATTCCGAGGAGTATATATATATAGAGTTAACGTTTTCGAAGAGAGAAGGAAAAAATAGTTAAATCATGTTTTTGGCGGATAATTTAAACTGTCCGATGTTGGCACGTGAGCCATAAATTTTCGTGAGCATCGATACTTTTTAACAACCCCCAATATAAGACCGTCAGCAGGCGAAGAAGAAAAAAAGAATGCGCCGCGCGCGCAGAGCGAATAAAAGCGATTGAGAGAAATAAAGCGAGGCGAACGGTAGTAAAGTCGGAGTATTTATTAGTTCAAGCTCCGCGTTATTGAGTTAGCCGTAAAAATTCAGCGTCGATAAATAAACACTAAGAGAATAGTGTTATCGTCGCTGTCCCCCACCCCTCCTTTGCTCTCGACGAAAAAAAAAAAGAACAGCAAGAAAGAAAGCAAAAAAAAAAAGATCAGCGATGGAATGTGAACGCGCCGAGGCCCTTGTTCCAGTAATAACGTCACTTATTAACGCAGCTTTACGAGATTTCGCTATTCAATTAGCATAAATAGTCGGGCAGTTATTTCGATTTTTCGCTAAAACGCAAAGGGAAGAGAGAGAGAGAGAGAGAGAGTGAGAGGAGAAAGAGGTAGAGAGAAGAAGGAGAAAATAAGATCCGAGAAGAGGATAATAGGTCGGCGGTTTCGGCGCGAATTTCAAATGAAGTCTACCTACCCGTACGTGTATGCGCACTTAAACTCATGCGTACACGTAGCTGTACAGTCTGGACCAAAAATAAAATCGAATGAAATAATTTTTCCTTGTTTTCTCATACGATTTTATAACTTGTGAAAAATTCTACCGTTGAACGTTTCGGATTCCATTATAAAATAACAGAATATCATATAATGGCATAAAAGCAACAGTACAGAGTTACTTCTTTTACGGAAAATTCGGGATTAAAGATAACATATATCCAACCATAATTCAATCATCCACGATCAGCGAGAAAAATTCAAACTCCCCCCGCAAGTAAGTCGTCCGCTTACGTCAAACTATCCGTTTTCCCCATCACATAATATACACATAGTGTTCACCACGACTCGCGAGCCTTCACTACTTCCCCCAGACTGTAAAAGCTGTACTCGCATCGGAACAGCAGCAGCAGCAGCAGGAGTGGCGGCCACTTGAATGAAGTAAAGGTAAAGGGCTTTTGCGGTGAGCAAAACTCGCCGCTGCCATTATCCCCGCAATTTGTATTCCCACAGGCATTCGAGATTGAAAAGACAAATCTGCTTAATGCATATTCATACGGGGGCCTAAGCTCTCTTCTATACATGTCTGTTGCAACTCAGTCGCTGCAGCTCAATGGACATGCCTGACTGCACACAGCGGAGCACACTTTTGTGCAGCGCGCTCAAGTTTTTCCCGCGCAAGCGCGCGAGACGAGGTGCGAGACTCGACATAATGCACCGACCTTTCGCCACGCTTCCACGTATGTGCACCGATCCTCTCTCTCTCTCTCTCTCTCTCTTATCTTGCTTTTTTCTTACCCTTCCGAAAGCTACGCTGCGGATGCAAATTTTCAGGATTAGCTGGTGAAGCATTGTCGTCGGATCCTTTGGTTCTTAGTTTGAAAAGGTGCAGCGCATGTGTGTAGGTTGCAGCAATGCCGTGAGTAATTGCGTTTTTAGGAAATGGATACTTGCTCGGAAGGGTTACTTTTTCTTTCATAATAAACGTCTAGCGCACCTTCGATGCATTATACTTTGATTTATACTTTTTGGATTTGTTAAGAAAAAAGATATATATATATATTTTATTTAAGAGGGAATCAGCGTTTGCAAAAACTAATAGCGACTCGCGGAAAAAGCTCAGATTTTTCAATAATTCCTAGCGCTTCTATATCCGAGCAGCATCATCGAGCTATACCCACAAAGAAGAAGCTACCGCTGCATGCTTTTCCGCCACAAACAGAAAAGAAGAAGCATCAAATTCCGCGGTAAACTAAACGAGAGTCGAAAACCGTATCAGTTCGCATCATCAAATTAAGAACGAAACGCCTCACTGATCGAGTATTATATATTAAATCTTATTTAATACTCGAGACACACTGCTGCACATCATAGTATATAATAAGTAAGAGAGTAAAGAGAGCCAGCAAGAAGCCGAGAAATTTTATTTTCGTTCCTTCGTCGAGTGCTCGAAATAGTCCTCTCTTTTTACTCTCACTCGCTCTCGATGCTGCTGCTGCTGCTGAGACAGGAAACCAAGTCATGCACATGTGCAACGCCAGCGACGCCTTTATCGCTAATCCGTCCGAGATTACGATGAGAATCGTCTGCCCCGCTCTTACACGCGACTGACGTTTTAAGACCCTTATGATTTACCATATACACTACTCACACACATACACAGGCTCGACGAGTCCTCGTCGTTTTTCGGCTCCTCTAATTTATTAACTCCGCCGCGCGGTTCCGGAGCACACTGCCACGAGAAGAGAAGCCAAGGAGGACCGACAGCGACCAGATAAGGCTCTTAATGCGAGCTGGACGAAGCAGCAGCAGCAGCAGCAGCAGCAGCAGCAGCAGCTTGGAGGAGCTGAGGTGCCGCGCGGGCCGCTACTACTCGACATTTTAGTGTCGACATCATTTTTATCGCACTAATTTTTTATGCTTCCCTGATTAAAACTCTCTCGCTCTCTCTTAAGTCGATTTTCGCCGTGTATATACGACGCACCGGTTTTCTGCGCCGGTCGTGCGACAGCCGACCGCCAGAGAATTTGTTTAGATAAGATTTCTGGAGTGATGCGCCTCCTTTCTTATTCTTTCGTTTTCTTACTCCTTATCAGCTCGACCGCGTGGTAGGTTGTCGAGTGTATCATAACGATTGCGCTGACACTGGCCTTTTAAAGCGATAGACCTGACGACTCAATTAAGCTGACGCTGCGTGTGAACTTATATATGCATATATATATACGTATACATGTCTTGTCCGATTTCGAGAATGAAAGATTATATGCGTGTTTAGATAAAAATTGACTCTCTCTCTCTCTCTCTCTCTTTGTGTGTGTATAAGGAGGCTCTCGTTCAAGGTGGATAATAGTAATGACGCAACAATTATATCCGGGCGACTTTCGCATCCAATTAGGACATCGAACGAGCTGGTGTATAACATAGCTCACACTCGCGCGCGACTGATAGCTATATCCTACACAATGAACAATTAAGAGACGCCGTGTGTGTAACTTTCTCACCGTCCGATTACTTTATAACCGCACGTCTATACGACGCAAGCGCGGAAACGGAATCGCGTACCTGGTCAGCATCCGCGGCGGAAGCAATTTCATATATGTATATATATATATATATTGGAATTTTCGCCGCGATAACGCAAAAAAAAACGAGGCACGCGCAGTCACTTTCCATTTTTTGCTCTCTTCGCTTCTTTATTTCCTCTCTTTGCATCGATGCCAGGCACAGGTGGAACACGCGAATATATATCCGACAGCAGGTCCTTTGTGTACGCGGCCAACGTCACATCCGCCCGTGGGATACATATAGACGGCGCGAGACGATTGTTCCGCTGCACGTGAAAATATTGCGCCGTTGCTCAGCGCTCTAATCCGGCATTTTTCCTTGTTTGCTTATTCGCATATCTGGTTATTCGTCTATTACTATACGTGCGGTGTTTGGTTGTGAATCATGTTCGAAAGTTTGCATAATGATGTCGCTGAACTTTGTCTCGTCGTTTTTGTTCTTACTAATTTCCAGAGGCGCTGAGACCCGGATAAATATTTCCATAGGCCTATCGTGCAAGTGAATTTCAGCTTCCAGGTGGTAAATAACGGAGCATTATCGCCTAATAGTGTAACATTGCATTCGCGAGAAACTGCTATGCATAATCAGACATATGAGGTAGATATATATGCATCACTCCCGCAATCTGAGCGATAAAACACCAACACGAGTTGCCCGAGACGATTCAGCCGTTAAAATTTCTAAAAAGCCAACTTGACCGATCTCTCCTTTCTCTCTCGTGTTCCATCGGTCGCGAGCCTACTCGAGTCGAGTTTCGCGCCGTGCACAAAGTCCCTCGAACTCGAGTGTCGGCAGACCGCTTCATTTACCCAAATGAAGACGCATCATGCGCTGCACTCGAGCAACTATATATATATATATATATAGGAGCCTCATACGTTGGGCCTTTTCGTTTGTTCGCGGCTCGTGATTGTGCGCATGGGAGGGTGCTAAACGATCTCCACGAGTCTCGGACTACTCCGCCCTCGGGATTTATTAATTGGAACTTTTTTGGCCGAAGTGAGTTAGGATGGGGAAATTGGGAGGATAAGGGGATGTATACATGTGTTGAGGTTTTCATTCGAGGGATGAATTTATTTTGGAGCGATAAATGTCATTTTGGTTGTGAGTGCAGAATGATGGAAATTATGAGTTTAACAGCTGTGGAATGTTTTGGACTATAAATTACTGTTACATAATAGAAATGAAGAATTTGCTCTGAATTCTAAACAGTAAAGAGGGGCATTGCACTAAAATGCGAAAAATTCAAGTCAGTCGGTAAGACAGGACAGCGGCATCCATTTAGGAAACATTAATATCGAGCTACGCAGTTAAAAAAAAACCTTAAAAATTGCAAAACAATGGATATGAGAGAGAGAGAGAGAGAAAGCAGGAAAAAAACTCGGCGCTCCGGAATGGCAGATCTAAGAAAGAGAGCATATAATAATCGGCGCAAAGGGACGTAGAAAGAAGCCAAAAAGAGAAAGAAGGTAGCAGCAGAAGAGGATGCGCTCTGAAAAAAAAGCGGGGGACGCGAGTCTCGCGCTGCTAATTAGTAGCGTCATTTTTGCCGGCGGCGCGCGACGAAAAAAGCCAAGAGGCTCGCAGCTCGCCTCGACTTAACCGTAATTAGATTAAAGTAGTTAATTTCATCCCCCGGCCCACGAGCTACTGCTGCTGCGACCCAGAGGAATTTAGACGACGCGTTCCGAAAATCTTCCAGCTCGTATAGGTAGAGGAGCGATCGCCTCTCGCGCAAAAAAACTACATACAAGCGCACGCGCGCGCGTCTCTCTATCTCTCTCTCTTTCTCTCTTCGAGCCGCGCTTTAGGAGTCGCTGCCTGCGGAGCTGCTGTTAATTTAATTAAACATTTTTGCGCCGGAGAAATTTTGAGGTACGCGCTCTGCTGGTGGTGAGGAAAAAATATCTCAAACGCGTGTACACCATACGTCCGATTGGTTTTGTAATTGGGCAGCTCGGTGCTTTTTTCCGCAGCTTATTGAAGCTATACGACTTTAATTGGGAGCACGATGCCGAGATGGACTACACCGATAACCGATTATATTGCGCCGCTGCAGTTTTTGAGCCGAGAGAAAGAGAGGGAGAGAAAAAAGCAGCAGCTTCGTTTAAAGAAATTAATAAATTTATCAATCACGTTTCAGCCGCGCCGTACGAGAGTGTGGATAATGTGCCTGGCTTTTAATTGATATTGCTCGCGAGATGCGGCTCGGTCGACTAATTTTTATTGCGTTCCCCGTTAATGTCATGATTTAATGAATACTTTTCGTCATAAATAATGAATGAAATTCCTTTTTCCTTTTAAAGAGAAAGCTACCGATCGGAATTTCATAATATTATTTCGATTTATATACTCCCTAAACATATTATATTTTTTAAATTTCTAAAGAGAGTAGCTATTAATTAAATTAAAAAAAAAAAAGAGCTGTATATTAAAAGGTTATCAATTCAGCCTCCTTTCAAAAAATCGACGACACAAGATAAACGCTCTCCCTCGACATCGGCACATAAACTGTACTTTTAAATCAGAAACACATCCTTTATATACCAACTCGTATGATATACAAATCACCATAAAACCGTTACGCAGCCCTCGAAAACTCGCACCTTTTTTTGTCACCGAAATAAAAAGGCGAAAAGTCTCGCACCCGTAAACGCTAATCCGAAAAAAGAATTTATAGCGAGAGAATTTTTAAACGAAAATAAGAGTATATATATATAATACAGCCAGGACACAGACTTGCACACGCACACACACACACACACATAGTGAGAGAGACTTGGGCGTCCACGCGAAAAAGATTAATGAAGAGGAAGAAGAGGACAACCGAAGCAGTCCACGAAGAAAAAGGATCGAAGGAGCAAGCAAGAGAGAGAGAGAGAGAGAGAATCCAGGGAGAGGCTGCGCAGAGCAGGGCTGGTGTACTCGGGCCAACCCGGCTCATTTGCATCGCGGGCTCATTAAAAGTGAGCTAAGGGCCTCGGCTGATTTTTCGGCGTGTATGCGTATACCCACCATCTCTCTCTCTCTCTCTCTCTCTCTCTCTCTCTACACACTGCGGCGGCGACGGCGGCCGAGTGCAGGCATATAAGCGGTAGCCAGATCGGCTATAGTCTTATGCGATGTTCCTGGATTTCTCTTTCACGCGCCGCCGCCGTCGTCCATTATTTTCCTCTCCTCCTCCATCTCTCTCTCTCACTCTTTCTGCATGTATAAGAATGTGCGTGTCGCCGGCGCGTTTCGGCCTTGTAACTTTGACCCCTCGTGCGGTGCGCGCAGCGTTAAAAAAGCTCCATGCCACATAGCGTGTATCCGTATAGTATAGCCAGGTCCCTTTGTAAGCTCGCAACTCCTCTCGTACTCCAGCTGCTTTATGTGTATAAGCGGGCGAGCGATCGCGCAGCTGATTTTACGCCACGATAAGATCGATGTATATGTATACGGGAGCTGGTGCTCGATCAGGCTTTATTTCCTCGGCGTTGCGGTTTCGGGCCCGGCAAAATTCGCGCGGCAGCGCCACCATCGCCTTGAAGTTTTCAAATAATTCGCGACTCTCTCCCCGCCGATGCTTTACCAGCAATTAAGCTGCAAACTCAACGCATTCTCTCGTCGCGCCGGACTGGTGATGTTGGAAATCGTTATCGGCTCGAGACATTTTAACGTATATACAAGGTCGTAGTTCGCGCTCACACGAGCCTCAAATATATCGCCCGGATTTTGTTAAATTGTCCATCAAAGGGCTTCGTATGTATATCTTGAAAAAAAATCTTTCTCTCATGCGTCTCAGGTAGGACACAACGAGATGAACAAATATATACTATAAGGCCCATAAAGCGCGCGATATTCCAGCTCCTTTACAAAAGAATATCCGATACCTCGGTTGCAGCCGGTTACAAACGTTGAAATAATGAAGGGAATGCCACCGAAACGGCCGTCTTGTGTTCCGCGCCTCGATGAAAAACGAACTGACACTCGAGAGAGAGAGAGAGAGAGAGAGAGAGAGAGAGAGAGAGAGAGAGAGAGAAGGAGAAGAGAAGAGAAGATCTACCATACAGTGCTCGCTCATTACTTCATCGTCGTCCGAGCTGTATAGTCCGAAGCTGCTGGTGTAGTCGCCCACCGCGCGGCTACGAGGCTTTAAGCCGCGACCGAGTGATAGACACGCGCGAGAGGCTGACTAAAGAAAACAAAAGATAGAACGAGCCGGGAACTCAGTGTATATGTTAACGGATTCTCATTTGCATAAGGCGTTTCTCTCTCTCTCTCTCGTCGATGCTTGTATAGAGTCGACTGGACGGTGTTAGAGTCACCGCGCCGAGGATATGGATGCAGCTCTCAGGTTCTTCTTGTACTTGTTCTTTTCTTTTCTGTTTTTTTCTTTTTTTTTTTTTTTTATTGTGGAAGGCCAACTTTCACTTTTTCGATCTTTCCTCGTTCATCAGAGTATGAAGACTTTTCTCGGACTTTTTGGAGCGGAAATCTGTCGTTAAACTGGCTGCGCGAAACACGCCAAAGAAAGCGAATCTCCATCTCGGTTTCTAGAAAATAAGTTATTACTATATATGTATAAAGCCCTACATAGGAAAGTTTTCTATTCCATTCGATTTGAAGAAATACAAGCTTACCGCAAAAGTATTAGAAAATATTGAAATCCATAAATTTGCTATATAGGATCGCGAGAAGCCGCGCTCCAGAAATTTTCATTGAAAGTATCAAAATGCCCCGTGTCATAAAGTTGGAGTGAAGAACCGGTCGCTACAGGAGAGAACACGCGGATCTCTGTATACACGGGCATTATGCAGATTGGCGCGCGCGGATCGGAAGCTCGAAGCTACGATAATAAAAGCTCCAATTAATCGCAATTAATCGGGTCTGTCAGGGCCGACGTGCAGTGACGCCAACCGAGAGAGAGAGAGAGAGAGAGAGAGAGAGAGAGAGACGCGAGCCGGGGGAACGTTTGTTTTACGAGGAACAAGTTCCAGGGCTTGGGAAGGAGAGGAGGGAGAGACCGAGACTCCGTGAGACGATCATCGATCTCCACGAGAGAAAGAGAGAGAGAGAGAGAGAGAGTTAAGTGGTCTGCGCGTTCGACTCTCGGGGCTGCAACATCGACGACGATCTTTTCGCAGCACACACGCATTACGTGTCTGTCTCTGACTGTATGTGTGTGTATGTGTGTGTAGCCGCCCTCGAGTCATGCTATGTAGAATGGGAAATGGGAGAATGGACGAATGCGAGAAAGGTGGAGCTGAACTTTTGGGGCTGCAGAGTGACTTTGACTCGTGGGAGCTTGAAAATAGATTCATTATTATCGCTCTGTGGATTATATACATTTGATGCTATTAGGCATGTGTATAATTCCCATGATCTTTTCTGCTAATCTTTATAGAACTGAAACATTCTTGTTTCTTTCAATTCTCTTTCTTATTTAAAATAATGTAATTTAACTCACTGCTAATATAACGAATTATTCAAAGATTTTTAAAAAGATTTAATCTATACTGTTAGAAGAATAAATGTCTGAAAAGAATGATCGCTGAACACTGTGGCAAACTTGTTCTAGTTTGAAAAATGAGGATTTTGTAAAATGTCACTCGTCGACGTGTAAAAATACATTTAAAAGAAAAATGACGCTGAAAGATCCTTCGTCTAGCAAATTTATCATTTTTTTTTCTTAAAAATTCGAATTCTACATCTATATTCCGATATCACGTATCCATTTCAACTAAAAAAGCAGCTCAATCTCAAAATAAATTCTAATAAATCTTGATTCCAAAAAGGATCCGAAACCACCTATAAGCCAAAACGAAAAATCGAAAAATTCGAAAAAGAAGTAATTCGATTCCACGTCGAAAGGAAAAAGGACCACAGCAAAATTAGCTTTTGTTCGCTACACGCCTATAAAAAGATTAACACACGCTGCACACGCACTCACACATACTCACAAGCTCGCGTTGTAAATTGACCATGTAATTTACATACGCTCACGAACTAGCCAAGTTCTCCTATAACTAATAGTGATTTTGCACTTGCTATACTCGCAATGTTATAAAAACCAGAAAAATATTCACATAAATACAACATATATTTTTTTTTCATCATAGCAATTAGTAAAAATTGTAAAATTAGACCATTTTTACCATATATTCGTTTATATAACAAATAATCAACTTCAACAATTGAAAAATCGGTCCGAACTACAGTTTCGTTTGAAAATCATCATTCTTTCATTTACAACACAAATTACAACGATCGGATGAAAATTGCGCTCAAGAAGGATTTTCGAATGGAAAAATGAAATTTTTCCCCACTGGCCGGTGCGGCAGCGATATTATTTTTACAAAAAGTCATGCGAGGCGCGCGCCTGTGTTAAGAGTGTATCGAGAGAGAAAGCGAGAGAGAGAAGGAGTTAAACAGCTAACACGACCGGAGCCTGAAACGCGTATATGTATAAGCTCGGGATCCCGTCGGAGGATTTATGCGTACGAAAAATCAGCAAAGTACGATTTTCGACGCCTTTTTATTATACTCGCGGTCGTTGGATATTTTAAGAGGGGGGAGGGGGGAGGGGGGAACCCCACAACTGCTATGGTCGCGCAAAAAGTCGACGTGTGTTTTTGCTGATAAAAAATTACCTCGGGCCTCCTCAACGTCGTGGAATGTAATAAAAAGATCGCTTTATTACGTATTTTACACGTGCGAGACTTGTTAATTGTCCGCTGCTACATTGGGTTACAGCTTTGGTGGATAGAAGGAGCAATATATCCTCGTTGTGTGACACTTCGCTGAGCAATACCTTTTTAATCACGCCTATATTTCTATAATAGATCATATTTTAGTCGTTCGCCAACGAGTAGTTGATCGATGATTAATGAGACTCTGATTTATGGAAAGGAAACATTGTGCACCGCGTTCCCGGGATTTCGGTGTGTTCCATTGAAAAGTATAAACGATACGCCAGTGACAATGAATGAAAAGGTCTAATAGACGCTTCAAGTGCCTCGTTTATAACTCTGTAAATCAATTTATCTTTCGGTGCTGCGGTGTGTGTACGCCCTTTTCTTCCCATCGTCGTCCCTCTCTCTTTCTCTCTCTCTCTCTCTCTCTCTTCCAAACACACACTTTTCTCGAATTAACACTCATTCACAGCGAGAGAGTCGGTAGTGGAGTCGAGTCTTCGCGTGCGTCTGTAAACACACGCTTACACACTGTGAAAATTTGTCCCATGATTTAAAGGCCCATCGGCTACCGTCAGAGCTAATATTTGCCGAGGCGCTGCACAAAAAAGTTGGGTCAACAAAAATAGGTCATCGGAAATATTTTTCACTCGGGACGAGTTTTACACACAAAAACTCACTGTATATAGTTTTTATGAATCCAACAAATATTAGTGTTACAATAGCTATTAAAAAATATTTGGCTTTCTAAACTGTATTGCTTATAAATTGCGTTTTCCTTTTCTGTTTCAGGTAAGCATCTTACGAAACGATTACGAGCCAAACACGCAATTAGTCATAAGGTAAACTGTTTTATCGCATATCGGCGCTCGTCCCCTTTCCTCTCGCTGAAATTCCATTAAAAAATTTCAATCAGCCATGCATTACTTATTAGGAGCCGATAATTTGGCGAAACGACAAAACTCTTTTCAAATTTCGATCCACCCACAAGCCAAAAATCGATCCGAAAACAAACATCGCCTCCCAATAAATCGGACCTCCTTCGAAATAAAAGAAGACAGCAGCAACATCGGCGGCTCGGTTCGAGCAAGAGAGAGAGAGAGAAAAAAGAGAAAAAAAAATCATAAATTCCCAAAGTGCAATCGAATATTCGGACGCGCCTCCCGGACTCATAATGCGCTCTGGTAGCCCGAGCGCGTCTTTATTTGCCGATGCGCCGGCGTTTCGGGGCCCCCGTATACACTCGAGAGAGCGAGCGAGAACGAGAGAGAGAGAGAGAGAGAGAGAAAAAAGAATTCCAGGGCCCGTTCCTCTCTTCTTCTTCTTCTTCTCGAGTGCAGCCGCTGCCGCCGCCGTCGTCTCCACTTCGGTCCAAGAGCAAAGAGCAGAAAGAGAGAGAGAGAGAGAGAGAGAGAGAGAGAGAGAGAGAGAGAGAGAGAGAGGGAACATCCACTCTCGCGGCGCGGCGCCTATTATTTAAAACGAAAGTAACGGCTGCGAGAGTTAGAGTGGGCCCGAAGGCCCCGCCAGGGACTTTGCGCGGCCTGAGCAAATAATACCGTAAAAGTGCCAGGAGGACCCAGGGCCAGACTCTTAACCAGTGCCCCTTTCCCAGTCTCTTGCTTCCTCCTCCTCTTCCTCCTCGTCTCCTCGCCTTCTTTAGCTTTCGCTCCCTTCTTTTCTTTATCTCCGCCCTGCTCTCTGTTGTCCTGTCTGTATGCCACCACCCGTATTCTCTCACCCTATAAAGTTTCCCTTTTTCTCAAACGCGTAGACGACGAAACCAGAAATTATCAAGGTCAAACAAACCCTAATAGTTTTACCCAAATTCTATCTTCAGGGAGAGAAACTTTAGGTAACAGTATTATTACCTTTACTTTAATTTTTTTCTTTTTCAAACTTTGCTCTTATTCCAAGGTCACAAAATGATGTAACGTGAAACGTGAACGCTTTCGAAGCTATATCTATTTCGAAAAATATTCTATTTTCTGACATTGCACATCTTCTTTTTTTTCTTTCGTCCGCTGTCTCAGTTTCTCCATTTATATTTATCCTCTTATTTGCGCGTGTATCATTCTCTCTCTATCTCTCTTTCTCCCTCTTCCTCTTTCTCTCGTTTTATCACTAGCATTTTGCTGTTGGCGTCTCTCTTTCTCTCTCCTCTTCTCTTCTCTCCTCTGCGTTTTTGCCGACTTCTTATATGAGTCTGCGAAGAGGATTCCTCCCTCCTCAGCCTATACCTTTCTGCGCGTTTTGACCCGAGAAAAATTAGTACATCTCCGCTGCTTATTCTCGGCGCTTCTTTTGCCCTTCCGTTTTCTACACACGGAGGTTTCATTAAGTCGTTTGGGAGAGAGAGAGAGAGAGAGAGAGAGAGAGAGAGAGAGACTGGGATTTCATTTTCAGCAGAAATCTCCGCGGCCGTTTTATTGTGACGTTCGAGAGAGACAGAGAGAAAGAGAGAAAGAGGGAGAAAAAACGATTCTCTTCGCTGCCGCAGGGGAATGAACGTCGGGAGCAGAAGAGTAATTAGGGGCAATAAAAAAAATTCTTGTTTTCGGGTTTAGTTTATTGCGAGAGACCAGTTGGATTACACCTGAACTTCATTAAAATACTCGCACATTTCAAGGATCCTTTTTGGTAATAAAGTTCCGTTCTTATAGGCGAGTTTGCACGTGTAAACTTCAACTTAATTTCTCATAGAAAACGTTGCGAGAATGATTTTTCTATTCAAATCACACCAACATCGCTTACAGCTTTTTATTAAAATTGTATCCAATTTGAAAGTATAATCACGTACAGAAGTTGGTTCAACTAAATTTTTCCGTTCGTTAATATAAATCCTTTTATTTCTTTGAGTGATACCATATACTTTCCGCACGTCGAATTTCATTTAGCGCATTGGTTCGGTTAGATAAGCAAAGGAATATAAAAATGCGGAGAGTAGGGAGGTAAAAAAAGGGGCAGCAGCAGCAGCAGCAGCGGCAGCATGTTCTCGAGCTCCCGTTAAAACATCTGAAAAGTCCATTTTATCAGCGCTAAACGATTTTTCCCCGGCGCTCGACTAGTGCGCAGAACACGAGCACCGGCGTGGCTATATACTTACACCGCAGCAGCGGATAGAATATACTCGCGAGCTGCACTTTACAAGGTTATACACCGTACGCTCGCCGGCGTTGTCCGGGTAATGCGAGGAATCTTGCTATACTCGATTTCTAATAAACATAAATCAAGCCAGAGCGAGAGAGAGAGAGAGAGAGAGAGCGGGCGCGAGGGCCGAGAGCGCGCGAGCTCGCAAAAAAGGCAGAAAAGAAGGAGAGTAGAGAGAGAGAGAGAAAGAAGAAGAAGAGGAAGAGGAAGGGAAGGGAGAAACAAACTCTTGCGGGGCCCCCGTTTTTCTCCCACCCCCGATGCTCTTCGGGCCACTGTATATATCTATAGGTATGTATATGGTATAACGCAGTTTTGTCAGTAATAGGAACTGACAAATATATGACCCACTCGAAACGGGGGCCAATCCGAAATTGCTATGTGCACTCTCGTGAGGTGGAGAAAAAAAAAGCGAGGAGCGAGAGGACGACGGTATTTTAGGGGGGAGAGGAGAATAGAAGACGAAGGAAGAGGAGGAGGAGGAGGAGGAGGAAGAGGAGGAAGAGGAGGATGTACGCTTGTAACTTTTAATTACTCGCTCGACTACGTATATATACGAGATTCGATCTTTTAGGGGTGGACGTTTACATTAAAATCCAAAAAAATGAAAATTGTGCTTTATTATCTGCGAAAGGAGGCTTTTGTATACGCTGCGCTTTAAAAAATAACCAGCGATTATTTTAGTAAATAAATATAAATAATCTAATTGCAATAAATTCAAAGTAATTCAATTATAAAGAGTTTATAAATATATTAAAAAGGTGCCATTACAAGAAAATCGCTGCGGAGATACCAGCATTTGCCTTTTTGACCTATTCACTTTCGATTATACGAGAGAGAAAGAAAGAGAAAAAAAAGGTCCTGAAATTACCAAGTCGCCGTAATTAATAACACCATTTTTACAAGTAATTTTCATGTTATGGATTCGAACATATATCTATCGGCTGGAGCTTATATTCGCCGGGCTTTCGTATAGAACACACACACCAGGGGGATTTATGGAGAGAAAAAAAATTTACACGGTATGATATAAGTATGAGCGCGGTAAGATAAGCAAATTTCAAGTTTAATAAACACGTAATATTGGCCGATGATATACTAGTCGAGCGCATGCGATATATGTTTAAAATATTGCAGCGCGGGACCTTTTTCTTTTCTTCCTTTTTCCTCTCTTCTTCTTATTTTGATTTTGCTGCGTGCGGTAAAAGAAAAACGCGCGGGATTCCAAGCGCGTAAATTAATAAAAGGTAGCTGGGAGGATTAATGACTGCGCGCGGCCGGGACGGTAATGAAATAAGTAGATTTTGTCGATATTCCTGGAATATATCCTTTTGAGAAATGAACGACGTGTTTCGCTCGCTTGTAATTGTGCAGATTATTCGCTATGTGAAAACAAACATAAATAAACATATTGCGCGCATAAAATTATTTATTTTAAATATGCGAAATTTATGTATCGTGCGAATTGAATTGAAATAGATAAATTGTATGGCTCTAAATAGAACATTCCAAACGTGTACAAAGTGAAATGGAAGGAAAACGAAGGTGAGCAGAGTTAATGAAAGAAAGCGAGAGGTGATATAAAATTGGAGATATATAATACATCGAATATATTGCGCATCCATAAATTGATTTCCCTCCGCAGCGAACGAGAGAAGCATATAGTTAGAAGCTAAGCAAACCATTCCGCGAAGCCATTCCGCGCTAATAAGCAATGCTCGAAAATTACTCCTCGATAATTAAAACCAAGTAAAAACGCCGTTTCCGCTAGCTCGTTTTTCCCTCTCTCCGAACTTCTCGAACTGCACCACACATATATGCGATCCTCTCGAACGAACCGCTCTTTCTTATATACCATTGCGTGTCTCGTGTTTGTTATTCGAGCGCCGCAGCTTTGTTTTTCTTCCTATACATTATATACAACAGTGGATTTTCACCGGATGAAGCTTTACATACTGGACTAGTGTATACGTACGTATCAGCTGCTGCGGCGAAATGCGCGTTAACGACCAGCTATACTAGGACGAAATGATATTCTTATACGCGGAAGGATGTGTTGGAATGTCCCCTTTTGGCGAGTTCGTTATAACAATGCGGCTCGAGCCATTGTCGTGCGTAAGCCACCCGCGGATTTCCCATATACACGCGCCGATTGCGTCACTTCCTATACAGCATTACAGTAGTGAATGTTCGCAGTGTTGTTCGCGATCCGAAAGTTGCGCTCGAGATTATCGCTGCCTTTTACTCGAGGACGTTTGCTTATCGGCTGTGGAATACTTTATCCGCAGGCTGAATGAATGATTGGTATAATTAAGTGCAGCGTTGGTAAGGTCTAACGTATCGGAAATGCTTGTGCGTATAGAAAGTAATTTTATTTAAAAACATTACGAAATATTTAAAAACTCGAATATAAACAACGTCCGTTCGACTGCACGAGAGAGAGAGAGAGAGAGAGAGAGAGAGAGAGAGAGCTGAAATCACATAAACTTAAACGCACTAAAGCTTCCCCATTGGACAAATCTCGCAGAGCGGCCCGAGCGCTATATAAAACCCAGTCGCAGGTAAAATAAAAGAAAAAGTCGCTCGAGTGATACATTAGATCGCGCAGAGACGCATTTCCGGCAATCATCCCATCTCGTCGGCATTTTTCGCAGTCTCTCTCTCTCTCCCTCACTCGCCGCACGGTGATGCACCGCTGCAGAAGAAAAAAGAAGCCGGCAATAAGTCACCTCTCTCTCTCTCTCTCTCTCTCTCTCTCTCCGCGTACATACAACACACTGCACTGCACACACACGCGCGCGGTCGCGCATCTCCGCGAGCAGAATTAGAGAAGCGAAGGAGAAGCCTCTGCGCGAGCTCTCGTATATATATATACACGTTAAGCAAGAGGACGGGAACAAAAAAGAGGGGATATACCCTCTCTCTCTCTCTTCCTTGGGTTATTATATCCGCTAATAAATGTAGTATATCGCGGTGATTATCCGCTAAGTATAGGGTGCTCTGCGCGTCCACGGCGGCTGCGGCGGCGGTCTGCTCTTCTCTCCCTCTTAGCACATACCCACAAAGAGTATGTGTGTGTGTGAGCCGCGCATCGGTCCGCCATTGGCGATGACTGGACGTCATTGGCATGCCTCGCCGTAATTCATATCGTCGACCAGGGGATATATATATATATATATATATATATATATATGTACACACACGTATACACACGGCTCGTTCCTCTCCGCGGGCTCGACGCTTCAAGTCGAGCTGCGGAGCTCCTTCGTTTGTATAAGAGGAAGTTAGAGCCGAGAGGGTTAGGAGAGGCGAGTGGCGAGCGAGGTAAATCATAATTCACGACGAGGGGTTGAAAAATGGATGCGGAAAAGGCGAGCGAGCAACAGTATGTGTGCGATGTGTATGTGTGTGTGTGTGTGCGCGTGTGTCCGTGGTGTGGGTCGCGCGCAGTTCGACAGAAATTGGTGGTTCTGATTTATTAGGGGATTCATGGTTCGACTATCACCTGGAATAAGTCAAGCTGTGTGTATTGTTTCAGCTGCAGCGGCCGACTATATAGTAAGCGATACGGGTGCGATCTGTATAATCAAGTTGCGGGAGGGGGAGGGTTGGGAGTGTGCGAATTTCTGCGCGGAGAGACATTACAATGAGAGGCAGTTGGATGTATTTGAAAGGTTGCAGTTTATGTAAGCAGAGAAGTAATTAGAACGATTTGAATTATGAGCGCTATCGAGATATCGCGATAAGGATGTTTAGCGTATCGAGCCGTGTATACATTGTTTATCATCGTTTAACAAGTAAACGCGTAAATATATAGATATCGGCGCTCAATGTTTATGAATGTTATTACTCATTCATCACAGTCATATTCGCCACTGATTATTATGTATCACCCGCAGTTGAGCTTTAACATGATACATCGCGTCATCGCACGTGGAAGGATTATTTTTATTGCAGCTGCCACTGGAATTATCAATCTCTGCTACTGACTAAAAATCGACCTGATAAATAAAAAAATTTTGTCCATACGGCACGAAAGGTTACTAATCGAACGTCAATTCTTTCTACGATCGTATCATTGTTACATTACGACTTAATTGTTATATCCACGCGCCGTTGTAATCGAGCCGATCGATCTTTCATTTGTTTCCATCTATATACCGATAATAATTGATCGTTCCTACCTTGACGCGCGTCATATCATATTTCAAACTAAAGCCACCAAAGGGCTAAATCAGCCCCGCGGGGAAAGCGCAGATAACAATGAATTATAAAGCCGAGGGTGAAAAGGCGCGGAAAGAATAATGAGAGGTAACTGCCGCGGCGAAAAACGTAACCAACTGGAAGTCTAAGTGGACTTGAATGTGCAATGCCTCGGTATAGGTCCCTCGACGTGATTTAAGCGAGAGGCGCTTGATTCTAATGCCGCGTGACACTTTATTATCTCATCCATGTCGACGCGTTCGCTCCTGTGTACAGGACTTCACTTGTTGAATAAACAGCCACAAGCTTTACATCCTTATATATCCTTTAAACGCGAATACAGCAATACATTAAGGGGATCATCGACATAGCAAATGACGCCGAGGTTTATAAGCAGCTCCTGATTATCATCTATAAGATATATAAAAAGATAATGAGATGTATCATATCAGCGAGATTGCATCAGCCGCGCGAGTATTTACGGCTATAACGTAATTTACGCGAATTAAAATTATACCGATATATATCCAGTATAAACTATAGCTTTATTGATGGCCGCATAAAATGACGCTCCTCATCAGCTTCCACGCCGGCGAATATGCACACTTATACCTTATTATCCCGTTTCGTTTATTTACGTGCCGCGAGTCCATTCCCCGGAATGCGCCTTTTCTTATACACAAACCCTCGCGTATAATAGTAAAATATACAAATTGGATATAAAGTACGTTCGTGGAGTTTCCGCGTTATTTGTTTCTCGAGTTACCCTCGTATAAAAACGTTCGATCGTGATTCGAAAAATATAAGTTGATGAAATTTATCGTTTTGGGATATATAGTGGGTTAAAAGAAAAATCAATTTCGAACAGAGTCTCAATGGCGCTCGCACGAAAATCTCGCGCAGACCTGTAGCCGATACATCCTCGCGTGTGTTGGCGCGCGGTGTGTTCTACATAAGTCGCGGCTGGTGCAGCTCGAGTTCGCTCGTTCCAATAGTCCTGCGGCTCCTTTTTCTCTACCCGTTCGTTCCTCTCTCTTTCTCTATCGCTCTCTCCTCGGATATTGCTCAGAGGCTCAAACGCGGACTCTCGAGATCTCTTTACTATTCCCTTCCTCTCCCAACTCTTTCTTCTTTTTCCGTCTTCTCTCTCGGCTCAGCTTTTTTCTCTCTCGTGCAGGAGCAAGGATATGCAGCCTCCTCGCTCTCTCGTGTATATATGCTCATATACACCGATAGTTTTGCCGCGGAAAAGCGCACGAGTCGATCCTTCGATTTAATAAATTGAATTTACGATCCCTGCGATCATAAGCTGAACCACAGCTGCGTCTCTCTTTGGGGATTTCAGTCTGGTTTGATTTCCAAACACATCCTTTAGCGCCTACTCTACGCGACGGCCGCTAATTCCTTTCGATCTATCCGCGAACGTTTATTTTTGTTATAATTTAAAATGAGACCACTTTATCTCTTTGGAGCTTAATAACTTTCCTAATGACTCTAATAACTTTGCTATCGCTGCAAGATTTTCACCGACTTTATCACTAGTTTGTATATAGGAGATGTAAATGAAGGATCGTTTTAATGCAAGTTTTCTAGTTATACAAGTTTGTTGTAAGCATAGGACTATCGCGTGGCGCGCATTTACAGCGTAACCTTTTTTAATTAAAGCAAGCCGCTAATGATCTCGTAACAATTAAGAGAACGCTGACAAATCAGTTTCGCAGCTCGTTACACGGCTGTTTAGCATTTTAATGGCAATGCGGCGCGCGGCGGCCAGCTCTCTCTCCCTCTGCGCGATGCAAACGAAACCTCTCCGCTTCCTCCGCGAATTATCAATTATCTTTCGTGCGCGTACATAATACAAATCACGCGAAGAAAGAGAGAGAGAGAGAGAGAGAGAGAGCGGAGGCAAAGAGATAGTTTTTGCAAAGGCATGAAAGTAACAGTAAACAGTGATTATCTTGGCCGCGAGTATCCGCATTGCAATTCTTTTCTCTCTCTCTCTCTCTCTCTCCCTCTCTATATCGTTCTTTTCTCTTCTCAATAGGCAAAGCCAGAGGAATAATTTAAACGCGCTTTATCTATTGGGCATCGAAAAAGGCGCCCTCTATATATTCCGACCCCAAGGTTATCACTTTCTGCACATTCGACGTAACGGTCTACTCCTTCTCTCTCTCTCTCTCTCTCCATCTCTCTCTCTGTGCGCCTTCGTGCGGCGTTTAACACGAAATCGATAATGCAGGGTTTATGCACTCTATAAACGACTCGGCAGTGCATTAATATCGAATTTATATCGAAGCTGGTCTGCGGCCTGGGTATATATTGAGATATCAATCGCGGCAGCCGATCGAGCGACAAAAAAGAGACGTTGACACGAATTGTTCGACACCTCGACGATAAAAAAAGGAGTGGCGCGTGCAGTGTATATATATATATATATATACACTGCACAATACGTAGGGACTGAAAAATGAGAAAGGCGTTTTTCAATGTCACCGCCGGGGCGCGTAACGCATTGCCCCAGCGATCAGAATCCGGTCTCGCGACGAGCCATTCGAAATTAGCCATCCGGAAACTCGCATTCGCGCATATATATATATATATTTCGCGGATTGTTCGGTGGCAAAGAATGAAACCCGCGGCGGAAAAATAAAATAGAATTCCATCGACTAATCACTTTTTTACAAAGCGCGCATATTATAATTCTCTTTGTAGACGAAAGATATTTTAAGCTACATAAATTGTATTAGTCTGTATAAACCTAAATTAAATGTTGCAAGACCGGCAGGAAACACAACTCGAGTAGTCTTATCTACGTTACGCGCTGCAAACCGATCCACAGCAATTTTCGCACGAATATCAGGGAAAAGATATACAAGCCGAGCGAAAAAGAAAAATATTCACCGGCTCATATCAAAGGAGCTCGCGGGAAAATATACTCGTCCAGCGAGGGAAACGGTCTATACAGCATGGATTTTTTGCGGGACGCAGCGTCGCGAGCCGCTTTTTTACATGGCGAACAATTTACGAGAGCCGAGCGAATGCGAGAATATGTAACGCCCTCGATAATCTCCCTCTCGGCTCTGCACCGAATTCCGCGTGTAAATGCAGTCGCGAAATTTCCTATTCTGCAAAATTGGAAAATTGGACAAGTCGTAAACGGGGATAGTGGTTGGCTATGGTTAAGCCGCGCTGTTAGGACGCTTATTAATAAAGTGCTTAGGCCGCTTTTTTTGTTTGGCTTTGCGAAAAGTGTTTTAACGACTCTCGGTATAAGTTATTATATACAGCCCTTGGTTATTATTTTGGCGATCGGGTGCCTTTACAGTTACGTGCTAATTCGAATTGAACTCGCCAGATTGTTGGCGGCTCTGTTAAAAAAAAAGGCTATGCGAATAAAGAAAATAGTCTATCAATTTAGGCGATAAGAATTTCAACATTGTGTTTGCACATTAAATAAGTAACTATTTTTTGTATGAAACCTTTGCACTCCATAAGAGTACGTGATATATGCGAAAAAAATCATAGAACAGTTTCTTTATCCTATGAGTAACATATTAAATTTTCAGAATTAATCGAGATTTTCGAAATTACTGCCAGCGTCCCTAAATAAACAGACTTTAAGAAACAGTTTATATGTTGACGAAGCTCAAACAGCTATTTTTATAGGATGCATATAACCTCATATGATCTTTTTTTATTAGGGTCGAAGCCCTCCGAAAAAATGCCTTGGTAGCATCGCTCCGAAAATTCGAAAATCATGGTAGCCCTCATCACGTGTCGGACGACACAATTGGCAGGATCCCATTACAATAACTTGACCGAGCGCATATACGCATCACATGTATTATACACACACACACACACACACACACACATACGGAGAGAACTCGCAAATCGTTTCGAAAAGGGCCGAAGGGCTGCTGCCGGCATTTATCTATAAATCATCTCATCGATAATTCATTTCCGAAAAATTCGAGTGCCCCGCCGCCGCCGCGAAATTGCTTTTTATTTACGACCGCGCAGAGCCCCGCAAGCTCGAAAGCACCCAAAATGAAAAAAGAGAACAGGGGAAAAGAAAAAATATGAAACGAACGAAGCAGAACCGCTCCGCGAGTATAGAGCGAAAGTGATGAGTGTCTATAGGTACGTGGTTGCGAGCCACCCACCGAAAAGGAGAGGACAGCCAGTACCTTTTCACATGCAAAGCGTATCTCTGGAATGATTTATACGCTCGCGAAGCACGTGACCCCTCTCTCTCTCTCTCTCTCTCCCTCTCTCCCGTAGCCTACGTCGTCACGTAGCGCCTAAATTGTCTATTACTCGCGATCGGGAAGCATCTCTCGCGAGCATGTATATAGGCACGCCTGCGGGACTCGCCGCGCCGTCGAGGAGAGCATCAGCTCCGAAATAAATCACGCGTCGCTTACAGTTATAGGCGCGCTCGGCGATTTTCGGCGGCGGACCGATCGTCGCTCTCCTGCCGGTAATGAATTTTGGCTCGATTTATTAGCGCGAAGCTGCCTCTTGCGGACACGCGAAGGAACTCGACGAATTTTTTTGTCAGTGCGCGCGGATCGGTTAGAGATGTGAGTGCGAATATTTCGCCGCGGTATAATCGATGGCTATACGCGATATACTGTTATGCCTCGATAAGATTTACACACCTCGACCGATCGATCGAACAAAAAATATCCCTGTTAAAAGATCGTTTCTTACTTTTTTTTTTTTTGTTTCGTTTGCGCTGGCGTTACAATGCTACACGTGCAACTATACATTGCGGAATATGTGGATTTTTCGTTTCTCGAAATTTCGCAACCCAAACATTTCGCACCTGTTTTAGAACACAATGACGCAACGGTAACATGCAAATTAGCAGTTAGCGCTCTCCGTGCAATGTGTGTGTGATTGCCTCGGCGCGAACGCGAGAGACTTTCTATATGCGCGCGCGCGAAATTGCAGTTTCGCACTGTAATTTTTGGGATGTAGTGCAGCAGAGAGTGGCGGTTGCCAGTCTACCGGATTATAGAAATTAAAATCAACCGAGAAAACTTATATATAAAAATACATACCGACGCGCTTATATTTATGATCCCGAGGGAAAAATCAATGTCGAGCATATATTTATCGTTTTAGCACTTCTCTGGCCTGCAGAGATACGATAGATCGGCTGACGGCTATGGGGTATTGATTTTCCGGGAAGCGGCGTTAAAACGATAACTCGGCTTCTCGGTACACATCCACCACCAATTTCCGAAGCGCGGCGTAAGCTGCAACAGCTGAGGAGACTTGAACGCCGGCATTGCGCATATGGTAGCGTCCACGACCTCGACGTAACGCTCGATCACTTTCTTCTATTTATCAGAGAGCGTTTTACTGCCGCGGTCGCAGTGATCATCTTCTAGCCCGAGTATAGGCTAATAAAGCGCACGGACTTTTGTTTAAAAACGTGCATATATAAATATTGATGAAGCTACGGTAGTGCAACGTCTCAATCGTGGAAAAAGTGCTGATAAATTTCGCGCGCCACTCGCTTATCGCCTCCCATAAACTACGCGGTTAGACGAGCGGTGTCCGCGGCCGAATCGCTCGCGCGCATATATATCTCGTCGACGAGTCAGAGTCGATTTGTCAAAAAACCAGAATTTCGAGTCGCTGAGCATTATCGCGTTGATGGAGCTTATAAACGCGACACACGGCGACACAATACATCGCCGAGCGCCTCTTTCTTGCCATACGATGCAGACGCTTGCCAGCAGCAGCAGCAGCAGCAGCAGCTCTTTTTGTCCGCGGCTACTTTAATGACCTATAACTCGCTTAAAGGTCACGCCGCCGTCGTCGCTGCTGCTGTTGCTGCAGCTATACACTTTATGGCCGCGAGATAGAGAAAGAGAGAGAGAGAGAGAGACGGGGAAAAGTATCGGTTTTTACAGACGTGAAAAAGTAGATGATACGCGATTTTTGCGCAGATCGGTGGAAGAGCGTCGATGAATTTCCAATCCTCGAGGCGAGCGATAACTTATTTTTGCGCTGATTAATGAGCGTCTGCATCTTTCAAGGACTATTGGAGTGTGGATTAGAAAGCAAAGTACGTGTACACGTAGGGGCATTCTTATATATTATAGTAAGGGCTGGAATGGGGAAAAAAAATTGAAAGCGCCGAAGCTCTACAAGAGTAGGGGCGATAAAACGAAAAATACATACAAGCAGAGAGCTTGAAAAAAAAGTCTCAAGGTGGACGCGCGGGAAAAAAAGGCGAAAAACGCAGAAACACTTCGATCGTAGATGAAGCGAGATAAAGAAAGAGGGGAGGAGGAGGAGGAGGAGGAGGATGAAGAAAAAGGTCGTTAAAGGCGAGGAGAGTGGCTTCTTCCGAGGTGCAGCCGCCGCGGCCCGAGAAAGAGAGAGAGAGAGAG
>UELV01136539.1:39594-59137 GCA_900490015.1 Megastigmus stigmatizans
CTCTCTCTCTCTCTCTCTCTCTCGACTTCTTTGGATTCTTTCGGATCGTAACGTTGCGTGCGGTTTCGCATTCAGTTGTTGATCTTGTTATGTCGAACGATGCCTCGTAAGAAGATCTCTCTCCGCTCTTTCTTTCTATCCTGCCTATATAGCTCGCGGGAAATGGACGAAGAAGCGCAGCTCTCGCGTATATGTGTGTGTGTGTGTGTGTGTGTGCAGTGTGTGTGTGTGTGTGCGCCCGAGGATGCGTGAATCCATTTCACTGAGCGGCGGCGGCGACGAGAAACATAGAAAGTGGATCAGAGAAAATTATTTTCTGTTATTTCGTGTTTACGGGCAGCAGCAGAGCTCGCGAGTGTTGAAAAAAAAATACAGACGTTCCTCGCGAGTTGTGAAATTACCGAGCATAATTGCTCATGTCTAAAGGTTTTTTTTTTAGAGAATGGTAGATAGAAGAAAAATTATTATGATTTTAATGGTGCGCCGCCGTATTTACATAAACTGATTTTACCGAACTACGGATGTGTGTTATTATATAATAAGGAATTTTCAGGTTTTTCTAAATGAAAGTTTTTAAAATAAGGAAAGGATTTACTTCAGCCCCAGCGCCATAAGCTCCGCTTATATTATTATTACTGTAAACACTAAATAAATAAAAAATTGCGTTTTTATCAAAAAGAAATAGGGTTGGTATAACAGTAAACATTAATAAAACAGCAAAGCCGAATATAGATAGCTCGTATAATATAAAATATTAATACCATTAAACTAATGCTCAAAAGAGTTTGTACACCGATAGCAAAGCCCTCGTCGAAGAAATGGAAAAGTACAGATATAAATGACCGGTGTATTTAACTTTTTGCAACACGCTATACACGTTTGTCCATGCGATTCGCATACAGACCTTATATACATATATATACGGTGCGCGCGTGTAAAAGTGCGTGAAAGACGAGGAAAAGATAAACGAGTCGATCCGTTTCCTCGTGGTTGAAACACATGCACACACACACACACAGCACACAGCACATATACACGATCGTTTACGCATCCGCAAACGTTATAAGCGCAGCGTTGATGATTTTCGAGGGCTGGAGGTATCGTTCAATTAGGCTTTTCCGCGAAGCGCTTCGCTCGCCTATGAGCTCTGCTCTCCTCGCGACGGACAACAAAAACAAAAAGAGAGAGAGAGGAGGGACAGTCGAAGAGGAATTTATACGGTAATTGCCAGCACAGGGCAGAAGAATTTTTATTTTATTGCGCGCTCTCTCGAAGCCGTAATTTTTGCCTGTCCGCAGACGCGCTCCTCTCGAGGCTTGTTCAAACATGTACTTTGGCCGCGGCCAGAGCACTAATACTCGGCTTTTATCGATTTGAACAAAGGTATTTTACATGCCCTCGCACGTATATAGGGAAGAAAAGCCGGAAAGCGATTTTACAGCTTTCGCGTCCGCGCGTATAGACGTATCGGGATCCTTGCAGCGACTCAATCGACGGCCTCTCGTCTATTACACACTGCGGGAACAAAAAAGCCCACCGCCTTTTTCACGTTCATCCTTCGACATGTATAATAACGCCGGCTCTCTCGCTCTCGCTCTCTCTCGAATATTGTCTTCTCCGCAGACAATGCCGCAATTGGCTCACAAAGGGAATTAATTGTCTCAATCTGCGTCTCATCGATCCCTGCTCTCGCGAGCATATATATAGGACTTTCTCTTTTAATCGAACGCAATTCGCCCCGGCATAAAATTTAAATTGGACGTACTCTCCTCGTGGCCGACGCCAACAGAGAGAGAGAGAGAGCGAGAGAGATAGAGTGAGGTTTCTAGCATTATCATATTCGACGTATCTGTGTCTATCGATGGTTAAAAGTTCCTGGTTCGAGAGGTCAAAGATATATATATATATATATATGTATGGGAATACGAAGCTATGCGCACGTTATATATACATGGCAGAAATTGCTACAGCCGCTAAATAGCCATTGTCTATGAGGCGAATGTGCAGGATCGATGTATATTAATCGAGTCGAAGCGGTGGCGAATTAATCAAAACGGATGTAGCAGGGGTTGACATGCCTTGCCTTACAAGACTCGTTCTACTTACGATGCACCAGCTGGTACACGCGTGTATTATTATTATTCTTCTTATTATTATAGCCTCGCTTGATGTGGCATGAGTCTCTCGAGCTCTTCAATTCCAAGCATAAACTACATATCGCATTTAATTAACACTCTCGCAATGTTCATCAATATCGTCGAGTCGGAGCATTTCAATCCCCGCGCGCGCGCGCGCTCCATCAGCGGAGCATCACTCAAAACCTAACGGAACTGCTCACACACACACACACACACACACACACACAGACAGACAGACATGGAGTAGCTCCACACACAGAGAGAAAGAGAGACGATCCGAAAGAGGAAAGAGAAGAAAAAGGGGAGCGTGGAAAGTCAGGCCTGCCCAATTCCGCTAATCAGAAGCCTCGCGATTCCGCGAAACTCCAGATATAATCAGACACAAAGCAGCAGCAGCAGCAGCAGCATCAGCAGCACATACTCTCTTTCCCTCGGCCCGAAGAATGCGAAATCCCCTTATAGCAGCAGCCAAGACACACGACTCGCTTACGTGTCTGTGTACCAATGTGTGTGTATGTGTGCGCGCGAGGGGCATTGCTTCATCACGAGGCACGTAAGTGGTGCCATTTATCTTTATTACGAGGGGGCCCGAAAGTTGGTGTACTTTGCGGTTGGTCCCGCAGATTCCTTGGGGTAAAACGCATTATATGCCCTGCGCCTCAGCACTCTCTCTCTCTCTCTCTCTCTTTCTCTTTCTCTCTATCTCTTTTTCTTACCTGCGCGCCTCGAGTTCAGACGTACACGCGAGGGAGTCACCCGCCACTCGTATATATATATATATACATATATATACGTACCTTCTTTACGTCTGTCTCTGTCCGTTTATGTGTGTGTGCGCGTGTGTGTGCATGTATATGTGCTCTTAAAGTAGTCTTTCTGGAGGAGCGAGACTCCAAGGGATTTCATAAGTCCATGATAATTTGGCCGGGGACGTTGCGAGCTCTATTTTGTAAAGTAATAATTGAAATATTCGCTCGTTGAGGATTTTCTGTTCCCTTTTTCTCTTCCTCTCCCTCTTTCTCTCTCTCTCTCTCTCTTGGTGCCTTTTGCTTTCTTTTCCTGTGAATTACTTTCATCAGTGCTGGGTAAGCGAGTATGTATATACTGGAGCTTGAGCTGAATGCTTTTTGTGAATGATGCTTGCGCGTGTGTATTTTAATTGCCTCCATCAGCGAATGCGATGGCTAATGTGAAAATTCTTTTCGAATGCGCCCTTGAATTAAGTATATTTAAATGTTTCGTATATTGAAAAATTAGGGAATTACACGAACATTCATCGTAGTAATTCTATAAAACAAACAATGAAAGTGCCTCTCACCCCGAGGTTAAAAGCAGTCTCACCTTATAAAAGTAATCTGCCGGAATAGCGAAACAAACGTCGGACATCTCGAAGGTATCGGGCCGCGCAGTAGCGGAATGAAATTGATAGTAAAAGATACTTGGCACTGATAATCCACGACCTTATCGAGATCTGCTCTATATGTATATATATTTCCCACGAAAAGCTACAATTTTGAATGTATAGCGGATTTCTAAACTTACTTTATATAAGCCCCATAGTTTCCGTTTAACCGATAGATACTCGCTCCAAATTTACAGCTACATGGTACATATTCAAATTCGTTCCCAAGCGCGCAAAATCGCGTTGCGCTCGCCCGCAAACTTTCTTTATCGAAATCCCCCCACATCTTAGCAATCCCTTCATTCTCTGCATAATCCTACTAGACTCCGCCAGCCAAGCTTAAAAAATCGATGATATCCCCACGCGTGTATGTATATATATATATATACACGAGTGTAATTCCAAGTGCAGCTGACATGCCATATATACACAAAGGCCAAGTGTGCGCGGTATTCCCCCGCGTACGAAATAGCGTAGAATTTTAATTTTCCAATAAAGTAAGTACCAGCAACAGCAGCAGCAGAAGGAGCAGGAGGAGCAACAGGAGGAGGAGCAGCGGTTGGTGTGTGTAACATCATCGCCTGCCTTAAAAGTGTATACGCGCGCTCGGCTCTATACGGGTGCGCGCGCGCGTATAATAAAAGGGGACCGAGGAAGCTCTCGAGCAGCTCTCATCGACGACGAAACGAACTAAAAGCCAAAGAAAACGCGGAGAAACGAGGCGCGCACCGAGAGAAGAGAGGAAGAGAGGAAAAGAGAAACAGAGAGAGAGAGAGAGAGAGAGAGGAAGAGGAAGAAGGAGAGATGCAGATGCGCTCGCAGGGCTCGTCCCACGCGCATTGTTGCATTGTCCTACAGCCGTGTGCAGGCGGATTACCTCTCATCGGGTTAACGAAATCACGGCTATACTCCCTCTTCTGTGTCTGTGTGTGTGTGTGTGTGTGTATGTGCAGCGATCGCTCGCGCGCCCCGTAATGCCCCATTGTTGCCGGAGCCTTAAAGATGAGGCGAGCAGCTCGCCAGAGGTCCACGGGGCAAAAACGAAGCCCAGGATGGATATCATTGCTCGCCGTCTCTCTCTCTCTCTCCCTCTCTCTCTCTCTCTCTTTCTCTTGAGATAAAGAATGAGAATATGCCTCTACACACACACACACAGCAACCTAAGACTAATATACATTTAACGATTTTTTTCGAAGGAAATGGTTTTGTGGCAATAGGTGCAGGCCTATGGCATTTTTGCCGGATGAACGAGCGACGGCGCACGCGCGGTTACGCATGACGATTCATCGACGTTTTATTACCGGTCTTGTAACGATCTCCGAGTGTGGAGATATGTATATATGAATTTCCATTCATTTTTGCCACAACGATGCATATAACCGGAAGTTTGTTCGTATACCGCGTCCTTTAATTAAAATTAAAAGTTGCATTAAATTTTATAATAAAGTCTTTCTGGTGCATATGCGCATATATAAAACGCTGAGATTCCGCAGGTCGCACCGAATATTCTGCAGGCCGCGCGAACGAGCCGAGAAAAAGAGAGTCTGTTGCGCGCCCCGGAGATACAAATTTTAATACCCCCATGCGCGCGCATGAGCAAATATTCGCGTATATACACACGAGCACAAGTGCACACACAAGGTATACATATATATACTGGGTGCGCTCGGGTATCGTTAGTCTTGGGGGTCTCTCTCTCTCTCTCTCTCTCTCTCTCTCTCTCTCGCTCTCTCCCGCACGTGGGTATATTTACTATCGTCCCAATGGAATCTCGGAATAATGGTGTTCCGGCGCGCGGGGCGTGACACTTGCCATTCTTATTTATAAACGATAACGCGCGTGCGCGCACAGCCTCTCTCTCTCTCTCTCTCTCCACCTCCATTTTCGCGATCAACCTTTTCCCTTTCGCCATATTCTTTTTTTCCTCTCTCTCTCTCTCGTCTTCGTCTGCTTACCAACTCGTTGTTCCTTTTTCGCCTGATTGAAGCCTCATTTTCTTTGTTTTAAGCGGTCGCGGAGCTCTATACTTTTCGTCGCGTCGCCCCTTACGTTGTGCAGAGAGTCTATCTCCCTCAGCCCCTATATATATATATATATATATATATATAAAAAGCCGCGCGCGATCCACCCGCGATAAGGCCCTTTGAATTCATTCGAAAATTTAATTCAATTCTCTCTCGGCAAAATTGCACAATGGATGTTATAATAACGGATGATATCGATGTAATGCGCAGACTTGGCCTCGCGCACTGCACGCACTTTTCCTCTCTCGCCGTAGTGTGCATGCATTAGGGCCGGGGCAAATCTTGGCTGCGGGGGAAGGAGTGCTTTTGTTTCGTGCGGCAGCTTAACGACCGCTGATACAAAAAACGCTGCCGCGACAACTCGATTATTATACGTTATTATCCTATATTCTAAAAAGATATTTTGTTATACCGCGGTTTTGCTAGCCTATTAGCAATTACCGGCAATTATTTAATGTAAACTTAGGCATACGTGCAAATTTCCCCTGTAGCCATTAAATAAAAAGCGCTCTGAACCAAAAGGGACATTTAAATAATGCGAGTTAATTATGTCTGGGAGCTGCGCGCGGTGAACTCGTTGCACGGCGTAATGACCGTTTGCAGTTGAATATTCAAAGTCATTGTTCGGTTCATTGGAGCATGCAACTAAAATGCATTTTTCTCGGCCAATCGCGCTCGAGCTGTATATAGACGCTGGAATATGCTGCGACGAGGCAACGCACACTCGCCCACCAGGGCTTTATGCTTCCTATCATATTGTTCTCAGTGGCAGAACTCATTAAAACTTTTTAACGATATAGAACAAATTTGATTGATTCTTGATAGGTTTTTTTTTGTCCTATCGTGGTATCATTTCGGTAAACTATGTTGGTTTAGTTTAGTGGGATTGTTGGCAGGTGATTCCTTTTTTTTTTCAATATTGTGCTCCAGCTCCAAGGAGAACTTAGGCTATAGACATTCTTTTATAAAATCGACATACGAAAGTTGATTTCAAATATACTTTCAAATGGAATTGCGTTACATGCTATAGTGTTTTAGGTGTGAAAAGTTATTTCACGTGTATTGCGTAACTCGAGTATGGAAATCAAGTTTCGTTTCTAGAAACCTGTTTGAATTGAAATGAACATTTTTCAGGAATAATACACTTGATTTTAACACCAAATAATTCTAAAATTCATACATATGCGATAATTAAAAGTTTTCCATGTTTTTCACCTAATTTCTGTAAGTCGAATGTAATCTTTAAATGCACCGCGGCGAAAGCCAATCGATCCGGCAAGATTTCCTAGATAACTGGCGAGACTAACTCCAGCTGTAAGCTAAACAGAAAAAAGTACTAATCGAGTCTCGCGCGGCGGCGCAAAGCGAAAGAATTCCTTCCGCGTGTCCCATTAAAGCGCATAAAGCATCTCCACCATTTCCCCATATTCATCAAAAGCATTGGTCCGTATCCAAGTAGGTATATAGTATGTATATATAGTATATAGAGAGAGAGTCACCGCGAGCGGAAGGTACCGTTCGCAATTCCATTCTCTCGTAGCGCGCGCGCGAGCGAGCGCAGAAAGTCGCTATTCACAGTCCTACTAATTGCATTAGACATAAACAACGTGTAGATTTAGTGGCTGTGGGCAGCGCAGATAGAACAGTCGAAAAGAGAGAGATACGAAATGGGGGAAAAAAAGGAGAAAAGTCTCTCTCTCTCTCTCTCTCTCTCTCTCTCTCCCTCGCTCTTGGTAAGAAAGGATAGGAGAGAAGAATCGCATTGTTCCTCTCTCTCTCTCTCTCTCTCTCTCTCTCTCTTCGGGGCCATTACACCGTTGCGCCGACGAGATATCCCCGAGCGATAATGGCCTTGTGCTCTCTCCTCTCTCTCTCGAGCTCTCTTAAGCTTCCAGCTTCTACCTACAAATCGCTCGACTATCTATATACTCACACACTTGTACGTGTATGTATATATGTAGGTATACACACACGTATATGCACAGGTAGCCTCGTTTTGCTATTCGCTCGCGCGGCGGGTCAGGATGAAAAGTTTAAGCCAAACGATTATCGCTATAGGAGAGGTGGTCGGCCGCGCTCGCGGTTCCATATAGCGCCCCAGCAGCATCACCACCACGTGTGTGCATCTCTCTGTGTGTTTAAAGCTCTCCTTAAACTCGATCTGACGCTGCTGCTGCTGCTGCTGCTGCTGCTGCTGCTGCTGCTGCTTCTGCTGGTCTTACTTTAACTGGTGAGTCCGATTTTAAGATCGTGCCTTTTGGGGCGAACGTGCCGTTTTGCCGCCCGTTAAAATCGACGCTCTCAAGAGAGAGAGAGAGAGAGAGAGAGAGAAGCCTCTCGCTCTCTGTCCTTGTTTTATATCGCGAAGGCGCACACGTGTGGTCGCGGGAATTCTCTCTCTCTCTCTTTATCTCTCTCTCGAGTTCGCCAGCTCTGCACGCGCGCTCCTTTTATTTGGCCACTGCACTTTTCTCTCTTTCTCATGCCCGTAATGTCCTTCTCTGGACGTTTAATGCTCCTACTGCTGGTGCTGTTGCTTGTTGCATACGATAGCTGGTATTCTCTCGCTTATGAATCGCGATTGAGCGAAGGGATATGGCACATACCGATTCGTCAGGGTTCGATGGGAAAATGGGGGATTATGGCTGCTGAACTCTGACACTTTGATGGCGCGGGTCTTCTTGCTTTTTACAATCGCCCAAATATTCAAATGTATCCGGATTTAAATAGCACGAACATGCGGGATAAATGAAAATCGGTTAGTAAACGATAAAGGTATAGTTGTCTATATATATATATGTATAGTTGATTGATTAAAAATTTATTCATTTTATTTGATGAATAATCGTCACAATTGTAACCAATCGTTCTACAAAGTATCAAATCTCACTACCGTTCTCCATCGATGGCATACTTTTTACAGCGACAATATTATTTGTTTCGCAATAAATGTTCACAACTCATTACCGATACACCCCCTTAACTAAACGTGCATTCGCGAATCTGAGAAATGATGATACTTAGAACTCGCCGCATTATACTCTTGCATTCTATTGAATCCTCGAAATATTATACCCGATTTATATTTCGCTCAAATTGGCTCTTACGCAAGAGCCGAGCCGAGGCATCTGCGCATCGAACATCTCGTATGCAGGCATGTTATACATAATAATTTGACTGAGTTACGCGTATAGCCGCGATTGGAATAGACAAGATGGGCTTGCCGCGCTGAAAGGAGCTACACGACACGAGCGCAAACCTTTATGACCGCAATTCCAGACGTAATTACCGGCACTTAAAGAAAAATAATACCGTCGCAAATGGGCTTCCTCGGCAGAAACTTTGCATTCGTTCAATTATTTTAATTGTAATGATATTCATGCTATAGATCTGAAATCAATATGTGGAAAAGCCTAAACGAACGCGATCGTAAAGCAGCTGTTAAACTTGGTAAAAGTTATGATGGATGCACTTGCGATACGCAAAACCTATTAAGTCCTGCCGTCGTTGCGCTCCAAGTCATGATGGAGGATCTTCTATTTAATAGGAAAATGACACAGTTCCTTAGTGGAATCGATCAGGAAAATCCATTCACGTTAGCGAACTAACATACCAAACGCTACGGTAATTCTAATGATACTTGATAGAAACGTTGCTATTTATACCACCCAAAGTTTGACATTAAACTCTTATCAACTTAATCCACATCATTTCCTTCGGATTCTTCAGATAATACGCTTTACACCCCAAAATGTGCCACAGCTTTTTACGACGTAACCATCTAATTATTTTACAAACCATCACCTAATGCTAATCGCACTCAATTATCAAGATTATCCACCTACTGAATTCCCAATCAAGGGGACACGAATCCCAACAAATTGCAGGTGTCGCGAAGCCCCCCCGAAATTGGCTAAAGTGTATAGCAGTGCGGCAGAATCGTTGCAGCGCACTCGACTCGATTCATTACAGCGCATTAAGAGAAGTCGAGCCTCTATAGGTTCGCCACAAGAATGCGTTGATTTCTATAGCGCGTGTATTATGGGATAGGGTGCGGTGCGAGGATCGTGCGATGGGAACGCGGTGCGCGAGCGCGGATGAGCGTCGTAACGATTGAAAGGGTACTTAAAAAGTGATTCCGGCCACTTTGAGCACGCGGGATGGACGAAAATGAGTCGACTCGGTGGGCCCCGGGGAGAAGATTTTATGCCCCTCTCTGGCGCTGAAAATAATTTTTACGACTCCTAAGAAGTGAAACGTACATCTAAATGCAACCGGGGAGTATTGCAGGACACATGGTATAGGAGACGCGCCATCGCCTGCCGAGTGAGCATTGTACTGGTGCAGACGAGGCTTAGATCTCTTATGTCTCTATCCTCGGCGAGATAAGGACGGGATGCTGGTGTTTATGGACCCAGTGGTGGTAGTTTTTGATAAGTAGACGAGGATTTTTATGGGTGCGCTTGACTGACTTGGTTAAAATTTTGGAATCCCGATCGATTTATGAAACCTCGGTAGCGAAGTAGCTTGTAAATTAAATCGCATCAGCGCAGCTACGTCTTGCTTGGCTAATGGCACATGAGCGCATGCAGTAATCATCGCAGGCGCAGCTTTTTCATCAATCTCTCGTATACGTATATATACACTGGCGGCTATATATATCGCGGCAGCGGCTAGTTTATACCTCCAAAAATAAAGCACGTATCCATTAAGCGATCGGTAAACAGCTAATAACCAGCCATGTATATACCCACCGCGCGCATTTAATCAGCAGCGGTGAACGAACGCCCAGGTTATCTAGTTATTGGCAAGCGCCTAATGAAAGCGGACAAGTCTGCAATTGCTTGCTTGCTTGCTTATGCGACGGGGAATATGGCTTCTCCGGGCAAAAAGTAGGGAATTCGAAAAAATAGAGAAGGATATAGGCGTACAGCTTTTTCGTTTTCTCCTTTTTAAGTATTATGTATATGTATATATAGATAGCGGTGGAGTCGCGCGAGCATTTACTTTCGCTGCCGCGCGGAGCTTAACAAGAGCGTCCGAGTAACAGTTTGCGAAAGCATGTTATTCCGGTGCGAGCGCAGGGGAGAGGGGATTAATCTTCGGTATGCACGCACCAACTTTTTGCGTGACTCATTACCGAAGCTACTGGAATCAAGTGCGAAAGGCACCGGCCTGTATACTTACAATCAATTTTTTTTCACTTAAACCTACTCATCACCTTTTTATCCTGTCTCTCTCTCTCTCTCTCTTTCTCTCTCCCCTCTCTCTCTCTCTCTCTCTCTCTCTCTCTTCTTTCACTCCTTCGTTGTCTCTCTCTCTCTCTCTCTCTCCCTTCCTGCATGGATAAAAATCTTAATTTTTCAATACTGCCGGGGCGCATCTGCTTGGGAGGTCACATACGAGCTGCGCTCGTGCTCAGCCGCGCAGCTCAGCCGCGCTCTTAAAGAGCACCTTATAACGCGCGCGCAACTTTATTTTGCTGCTGCTGCTGCTGCCTTCGTATTATGAGTTACCTCGAGTATCTTCGGTAACTGGGTAAACTGGCACACACACACACACACACACACGTGATGCATGCGATCGACATCAATGTAATGACTTTAGATACTTACCGAGTAATTGCCCTTTTATGACATGTATAGCTTGCATCGAGTTGCTTTTTTTTCCGTCGACTTGGGTTAACTATACGAAAGCTTTTGTTTACAAAACATTTTATTTCGTTTTACTTCTTTTGTTCGATGCATTAAGTCGACTGTCGCGCGTAAAATTCAAGTAAAAAGCCTTTTGTCTCAAAAGTACAGGTACAATTCTTCGAAGCCAGTCGAGAATCGTTGAAAATGTTGGAACACGCGCCACACACCACTGGTAAATTCGTCATTCTCCATTACCATTAAATTTTATAGTCTTCGTATAGGCTAGAAAACCTTGCGCGATTAGATATTGGTTGCGTAAAGGCAGCGCGCGAGTGACCGATTGGAGAAACAAAAATCATGGCCTACGTCACTCGTGTGTGATTTTACGGAATTCCCATCAAACAGCACGGGCGCAATAAAGTTTCGGCGTTATCGAACTTCTCCATCAGCTGGGAATTTAGCACCATAAATTTAAATTCACCAAAGCTTTCACTCAACCGTATATAATATATATATACATTTGATCAATGATTAAATCCATTAAATCCAAATACAAAATTCTAGTTACGCAACCCATTATGCACATCCATATATATATATCGATTCCCGCGGTGAAGAAAAAGTTGCTCATCAGGGATCGTCACGTACGTCTCCCGCTCTATAAGTCGGCGATACAGTTACAATGACTTCTTAAACAGCACTCGCGAACGGCCGCCATTAGTTTCAACTGGCGATCGGGTTAAAAACCGCCGAACAATCGCAAGAAATCGTCGCTATATACAGAAAAGGGCAGCAGCAGCAGCAGCAGCAGCATCAGAGACCGGTGCATGCGCGCAGGTCGGTCATCGGTTATGCGACTCGTCGCCCGAGTCTTTTTTTCCTCATCGACACCTGTGCATTTGGTGTGTGCGTCGCGGCAAAAAGTGCACCGGACTCCAGCGGAAAAAGCTGTTGCTGTATATAGCAGAGCGGCGGAGAGGAAATAAAAAAGAGGGATCGCGAGCAAAACAGCGTCACTGCCAATAGAAGCCGATATAATGGGCCGAGTCGGCTGCCGTTGCAGCAGCTCGGCGGCTCTCTTCTAATGGTCTCTCGTCCGCGAGCTGCTGCTGCTGCGGAGAAGCTGATGATCGCCTCGCGGCTTTGCTCTTCTTTCGCGGTGGCGGCTGCTGCGGCAGCTGGCGAGAATTTCGCTCCAGCTCCAATCGACCGTTACACACACGTCCCGCGTCCCTGCAGTCTATAGGTGTATATATATATATACGTAGGGTGAGCTGGTGCTCTTTTTGCAGACTAGTCGCCGAAAGCTCTCCATCTCCGCGGTGCTCGCGTCCAGCTGCACATGCTCGCCGCGGCGGCGGCGTCGGCGCGAGCGAGCATTACGCACTTCTTATCCTGCCCTACGGGGTGTGTACGCATTAGCGGCTGGCGCATTTTTATACCCGGGGCCGCATTGTTCTTGCTTACCTTCTCTCTCTCCTCTCTCTCTCTCTCTCGCTCGTCGGCTGTGTGTATACGTGCGGCACATAATAACGCGCGGAGAATTCCTGGCCGAGCCGAGAGCCGCGGATTTCATGTTTTGCCGGGGGAATGAGCTCTAGAGAGAGAGAGAGGAGAGTGCTTGGGACTATACTTGCCAAGTAGTTTCTTGTGCACCAGTGGAAGGTATATATATATGGAGTGGAAGTTTGAAGCTCGCGTGTGCGCAGTGCTGCTCCGGCAAAATTATAGAAGCCTCGGAGGATGCACGGGAGAGCATAATTGTTAATTATCGGATTGGGAGCTGGTATAAGAATTTGCGAACTCGCGGATTATTTTTTGAAACGTATCAACAGAGAGAGCCTTTTGGTCTTATAACAATTTTAAGTCCAGCTGCAAAGAATGTCTTTTAAACCCCGTGAGTTGTTTGAACAAGATCGGGTGAGATCCTCGGCGTTTATCGGCGCCGGTTAAGAGTTAACAAGTAAAATGAGTAGCTGTAGCAGCAACGGCGCGGCGCAGCCAAACTGGTTGGGGCGACCGCGCGATTTTCTCTCTCCCTCTCTCTCTCTCTCTCTCTCTCCCTCTCTCTCTCTCTCTCCCTCTCGCCGAGCAATCTTCATTAATATCGAGCATATTTGCTGAGCCATTAGAGAACAATGGAGTTATTATATATATATATCTGGCGCGCGCGGAAGAAATGCTGTGCAGCAGGTACGCTATCTTTTATCAGGGCGGCGCGAGCGCGCGCGATTTCGAAATACTCGCCCATTGATAACTGTATCAATCTCGTGTTCCCCGGCGTCAAAAATCTACTTTCCTATACAGGGTTTAGTTTGAAAAAAAGCGCGAGATAAGATCTACGAAATAACGGAGCATCGATTATACCGATTATACATACCGATCCCATAGCCGCAGATTTGTCAACGAAATGTTCGAACCACATTCGGCACACCTCTATAAAACCCCATAAACCTGCGCCTTTCTTCGCATTCAAATGAAGAGATTCGTGCGCTATTCGTCCAAAAAACCACGTGGGTCCGTGTGGGTGAAAACGAGAAAAGGGGCGAGGAAAGCGAGTAAGGAAATTACATGGCATGTGTATACGTGTGTGCATGTGTGTGTGTGTGTAGCGCGCGAGGCTGAAAACGCGATCGCGTGATGCTAGCGCCAATAATAACGCGATGAAACGAGCTTCTCTCTCTCTCTCTCCCTCTCACTTTCTTGCTCTCGCTCTGGCTGGCGTTCCTTCCTCTCCGCGCGTGTAGACTCTCTCATGCCTCCTTCTTCCTCCCGGTGCATTCGCTTTATAACACACACGATCGCGAGAGACTCCCAGTCCGCGGCTCTTGAGAAAACAAACTCGAGCAACGAGCCTCTTTACTCGAGTGCACTGCGCTCCTGCCTCTCTGCCTCTCTCTCTCTCTCTCTCTCTCTCTCTCTCTGTGCTTGTGTGTGAAGTACCGATTTCTTCCTTTTATCGTTGCTAGTGCTGCTGCTGCTGCTGCTGCAATTCCCTTCTGCGTTCCCGCATACTCTAGCGCTCTATTTTCTATAAAGTTCTAATTCGCGATCGTCCTTTTTGTTGCGATTGGAAT
This sequence comes from Megastigmus stigmatizans, assembly GCA_900490015.1. NCBI lineage: Eukaryota > Metazoa > Arthropoda > Insecta > Hymenoptera > Megastigmidae > Megastigmus > Megastigmus stigmatizans. The sequence continues at coordinate 53,872 of UELV01136539.1, forward strand.
CGATAGCGAAATATACGCGTGGAATGTAAATTTTCCTTCGATGTTTTTTTTTTGTTTGATCCTGTGGTGCGTGCCTGAACTGGAGATTATGTGGAAAGAAGCTCGACTATTAGAGTATTGCAGCTTTTCTGCTTCTTTGCTTATATAGCGATGTGCGTGCGAGAGAGTGTGGACGAAAAAAAGTATGCTACAGAATTTACGTATGATGTTGGGTGGCGGCCGGTTCGTGCAAGTTTTCTGAATATACGTTCGAAGCGCTCTATTACCGCCAAGACTTTGTCGCAACTTTTATAATACACTTTCGTGTGCGTTTTGTCATGTATAATTACTGCTGCAGAAACACACACACACACACACACACACACACACACAGCGGAGTGTGTAAATACGTCGTGACGGAAAATTGTAACTTTAACACATTTCGATTTTTCCATATACAATATCACTTCAGACCGGGAACTTTTTTTCTCTGAAATTTAAATGGTGCAAATAAACACATATGCGATTAAAATGCATAACAGTTGTCTGTAAAAATGTGCTCTTCACGACGTATAATTAAAAACAAATTTTATTGCACGAAAATTCTAATAACACCACACCTAATTGTTTTCAACGCACAAACCTGTTGTACAGAAGTAAAGATAAATCGTCTCGAGCGCGAGATCTTCCTCCCAAGATGGCATATAATACATACAGATTTTCTTCCGCTAAACAAACCTCTTAAATAACGCTTGGCGCATACTTATCAACTAATCTACCGCTCGCGAGCGCGTTCGCTCATTCATAAATTTCCCCTCTAAACAAATAAATAACCATAATTGAATAAAACCCAATGTAAATCCCTTATCTCTTGGCCCCGCTCTTATCTCTCCTTCCTCTCTCTCTCCTCTCTCTCTCTCTTCTTCGCCTCTCGCTCGTAGGCCTTTTTCTGCCTCTTTGTTTTTCCCCCCGTCCTGCAGCGACGGAGAACTGCTCCTTCGCACACGCACACACGCGTTCTCGCTCGAAACGAGATGATTTCCAGAGAGTCGTATGATGTATGTAATAGGCTGGAACTAACGACAGGCCTGTTATGTGCTTTTCTCTCTCCCTCTCGCCGTCTCTCTTCGGGAGCTTAAACGGACGACGACGCGTCGCGTCAATGACTGCAAAGAGAGGGAAAAAAATAATACGCCGTAATGCGAGCGCTTGTGTATATTACAAGGGGTTATTGGTTTTTCGAAGCCCCTCTGCGCGAGTGAGAAGTGAGGGGGGGGGGGGACTATACTCATTTGCATGCCTCGGAGATTTTTTATTGCGGCCCGGCATTCGACTGTGTGTTTGGCTTTGCGCGCGCGTGTGTGTATTGGCTCCGCGCGGAATTATTAGCGGCCGACATAACGACGGAATTGATTTTTTTTTCTCCGCGCAGTTTTTCGCTGTTGCTTTAACCTTTGGACTTGAGCCAATGACGAGAGCGACGAATGGATGCGTCTGTTACTACAGTTTTGCAAAAACATTGTTGAACTGCGCGATGACGTAAGCTGCACACAAACTGGACAGTTAATAATCCAAACTGTATAATAGCTTTGTGATTCAAAGCTGCACATAATACTTAACGAAATGTTCCGCCGCTGCGTTTTTTTTCTTCCCAATTATTTCAATTTATTTTTATGGTAGCTGCACTCGAATAAAAACGCAACAATTGCGCCATTATATTTATATATCCGCCTTCGTGAAATGATATGATTTTTCAACCACTCGTAGCAAGAATGTTATTGATCCATTAACACGAACTACACGTTCTTTTCTCGACTACATAACAAGTAATTCAATAATACTATCTCGGTTCTAAAAATCAACCAAGTGTAAATGATACAATAGCAGCTGCAGTCAGAGCTCTGAAACTGCACTTTCGGCACTTTCCCACCGCGCGCATTTTATCATCAATCCCATTATTCTCGGATCAAAAAAAAAAAGAAGAAAATATCCCAGCCTCCGATATATAATGACTCGACCAATTATCTATCCTTACGAAATTTCTCCGCGTCAACTTTGACACGTTGTATAGGAGAGATTCTAGTGCAGACCGTTAAAGCCGCGCGATAAACGCACGAGCGACAAAAGTGTATATATACGTATAATACACGCGCGAGCGCAACGATCGGAGATAATTAAAGGACTTTGGGGCGTTAAAACCTTCAATTATAAAGACATCACCTGACATAGTGTGTGCGTGTATGTGCGAGTGGCCTCTTTGCGGCCGCCGCGTGTTTACATTATTAAAAATTATAGTTACGTAAGACTTTCTATCGCCTAACCATCGACGTCTTTCTATAAAGTCACGTTGACGCGCACTTGGGAGTTTAAGAGCTTTACAGAAACGATGTAAATTAATTCTTTGTAATATATCGAGTGGTTTAATGCTATTTGAAGGCGTCGGTTTATTGTCGTATTTCGAAAATTAGAACGGACGTAAAAATCTTTCAAGGTTAGAGTGTGTCGCGAGCGCGTGCCCGGCGATAAAAGAAACATTTATCGTTCGGAATAAAACTGGTCGAGGCTTGATCCCTCGTAACTTTTGTATTTATTAATAAATGCGTACGATCCGAGCTTGAAAGAGACTTCTGTTCAGATCTTGAATAAAATATCCGATGTTTTATTTGTTTTTTTTTTTTTCAAAAATAATTTTGTTTGTGGACTAGGCTAATTTATATTCTAATTTTCTCTTTCATTCATTTATTAACCATTGTTTTTTTTTGCTGTTCCAGGTGAGTCTCCGAAAACGACCACTCTATTTCCAAAGTTTCCGCAACATCCATCTTTATGCAAGTAACGTTCAACGTCAAAATTCATTCATTTCCCTTAAAAACTAAATGTAGTTTCTCCGCGTTACAATCCAATCCCGTAAAAGTAGTTGGAACAAATCGAGAGTAGCCGCGAGCTAGCGTGAAAAAAGAAAGCTTCATTTTGGAGCCGATGGCAATTGGCCGTGGAATGCCCCATACGAGGCGGACATCTCTCTAAGAGCAACCGCCGCCGCCGCAGTCGCCGAGTGTATCCGACTAATAATGATATCGTGAAAAATCATCGACAGCCGTTTCTTCATCGCTCGGCGGCGCTCTCCAGAGGCGGCGGCGGCGGCGGCCACATATGTATGCTACACAAAGTGCCCAGTCACGCGCGTGTGTGCGAGATAGAGAGAGAGAGACTCGTAGAGAGCCACTGATTGACCCTCCTCTCCATCTCCTTACCCGATCGCCGCGGCTTGCGTACCTACACTTATACATATACCCACATATATACACATATTCGGGTATCGGTGATGATCTTCGCTCAGATATGGGCATTGTCTCGGTTTTTTCTTTTGTCAGCTCTCACCAGATCGATCGAATCGCGTAGTGTGTGCTTTTCCGTTGATCGATTCCTTTGCGGTTCAAGGTCAAGGGGTTAACGAAATCGATGCGGGTTAGTCGACGAGCTCCCGTTTGACCGATTACTCCTGTGCGCTTCGGTTGGCTGCGAGACTGTGGCGATTGTTCGGATGCTGCTGCTGCTGCTGCGACGGAAGCCGCGTGCGAGCAGCGAGTGATTCTTTTTTATTGTATTCGTCCGAGTTTCGTTGAGCACAACGAGCTCACTTTTCGGAGGCTTGAAGCGAGAGATTGTGCGCGTTGTGGAGTCTAATTGAGTCGACGTTATCGTCAACCCTTGATATCTACATCCGTAATAAAATATGAATATTGATATTGTGAAATTGATTAAGAACAGCTGTCGGAGGGCTCCTCTATCAATGGAGCTTTTCTTCGAACTTGCACCGCGCGGCTTAAAATATCTGCATTACGCGTGTGTGATATAAGGGTCCGATCGTACGGTCGGCCACTGAAGAGCACCAACAGGAGCTCTCGCACAAACAGTTAATTATACACACTCAGTGTACAGCAAAAGCTTTTCGAGACTATTTCGGTCGATCGCGCGCGTAGTGTGCGTCTCGCGCATCAGCCTACCGTGTTTCAATTTATTCCTTTGTGTACATATACACAAGCGAAATCGCGCTCTTCGCACTTGGATCTACTGCGCAGCACCGCGAACCTTCCCTACGGGCACGATTTCACTTTGCAAAACAAGCAATGGGCCAAATTGACTATACTTAAAGGCAGGCCGCGCGCGGAGCAGACGTGAGAGAGATAGACACAATCGATGCTATTCAAAAAAGAAACGCCGCGCGCGCCGATACAGGATAATGTTTTTTTTTTTTGTTTATTTCTAAAGCGAAGTTTCTATAATATACCGAAGAGCGCAAGTCATTCGGGAATATAGAACGAATTATTCGCTCCATTATACAGTCTGACTACTGTTACCGCGGGCCCATTAAAAAGTGAAAATTGCACTCGCCAAACCGCTTAGGCGCGATTGCCCCAAGATTCGACGCGCAGACTTTGGACGTGTCGTGCGCGAGTTTAAAGACAATGTACTTAAAGATAGTGAATCAGGAAAGATTTGGAATTTTCATCGCGATAATGAAATATATTTGTCGAGAGCGGCGAGTCGTATAACTTGAAAATTACTATACTCAACGGGCACAGACCGTACAATTAACGAGTATAACATTACCTTATTTATATACCCGATGCGTCCTCCTAGGCTCGCGCATCCCCTCCCCCTCTAAAGAGAGAAAAAAGGAAGAACCGAGCCATAATCGCAACGTCACGCGTGTGTACGGCTCCGTTAAAGTCGACGTCGACGGCAGCGGCGGCGGCAGCGTTATAATACCTTTCCTCTTTCGCTCCCTCGTTGCTGCTTCTGCTGGTGCTGCTGCTGCTGCTGCACGCATATTCACACAAAATAGGGTGAACGGCCTGCATGCGGTGTGCGCAGTCCCTCGTAACGCCTCGATGAGTCTTGTGTACTTTCCGCTCGCGAAGGATCGTATGTCCTTGCTCTCCTGGCCCTCTTCTTTGCATTTCGTTGTACACACACACACGACTCGATGGGCATCAGCTCTTCTTCTTTTTATTTGCTCGTGCAGGTACAGGTGGAGAGAGAGAGAGAGAGAGTTCGTTACAAGCCGCGAAATTAGCGAATTAGCCCGGTATACCCGGGCCCCCGGAACATTATTGTCGGTTTTCGAGGAATCGACGAATTTAAGCTCTTCGGGGCCAGCCTCGTCGTGCTGCTGCTCGGTTTTTTTTTTTGTTGGAGGGCCACTTTGTCACTTGAAATATTGCCCTCCCGAGGTGGAAACTGGTAGGCGGCCGGTCGTGCACACCCCCCCCCCCCCCCCCCC
>UELV01136539.1:59157-84685 GCA_900490015.1 Megastigmus stigmatizans
TTTTTTTTTCTTCTCGGCGACTTTAAGTAGCCGTTTATAGGCGCTACTTGATATATGTTTGAGTACGAAATGTTGTGGGCTGGATATCGAAAAGTTTCGGTATACGATAAGTGGATTCTTTAGATATTGTTAAACAACAGTTGAGTTTACGTGGAAATATACCATTAAAAATATTTATTCAAAATTAAACAAGCTTATGAATTATGTACAGAAAACGTTTGAGATAAATAGTAAAATTAATCGTATTATTTCGGTTCAGCTAAGTGGAAACCACTATCCCAATTAGCCCAACAAAAAAGAATGAAGACGTTACAAGCGAAAGAATATACTTAGATGATGATCGCTCCCAACGCAAATCCACAGTTTTCCCGGAGGCGAAGGTATCGCAGGAAATCCCGTGGGCGATGCTTATACTCACTCTCGCACACACACACACGATCGAGAGTCAAGTCCGAACAGGTGTCGATTCTATTCGGTGGAACGCCTTTTTTCACGCTCTGCATCCAACGTTCGTGTTCCAAAAGAGAGAGAGAGAGAGAGAGAGAGAGAGAGAGAGAGAGATTGCTTATCGGTGCACCACAGCAGTCAGTCTAATTGATTTTACGAGATATTCCGATCCGTCGAGCCGTAAACGAACAGCTGTGCACACGGCAACACAGTGAGTGTTGCGTGATAATGCGCGCCTCTTTTCTCTCTCTCTCTCTCTCTCTCTCTCTCTCTCTACTTCTCTCCGTATATACTCGATCGACTGCAGTACATCGCATGCTCGGTTCTAATCCACCTTTGGGTGAGATGATTCTTTTTTTTTACCTTACGTGTGGTGGTTTTTCTCGGTTTCTAAGCTCTACTTTTTTGCTGATTAGCACGGCGGGGATCAGTCGAGAGAGCATGCGCAAGCGCGGTTACCGCGGGGGTTAATGGTGGGAATCCCCGAGCTCCGCGGGCTTTTTGCATTGTTGAGGTTTTGCCACTTATTTTAAATCGTGCACTTCGATGTGCATTCGTTGTTAAATCTCGAAGCTTGTAATCTTGCAACTTTCATCAACGTAAAAACCTTGTCAATGATACATTCGGACCAAATGTTACCGACCTCGCAACGACAAAAAAACGAAAAGAGTTCACCGACCAAAATCGATCCTCGAAAAAGCCTCGAAAAAATACATCCATTCGGAAGCCTCGATCATCCACGCCTCAAAGAGACATTGTCGGCTTTTATCGATCGCTCCCAGCCACGATGAATCCGCAATAAAAGCGGCCCCTCCAAAAAAACAGCCACTCGGTCGCCGTCCGAAAAAAAAAAGAAGAAAAAAAAATCGGCATCGGAAAACGCTCTGGCCGAGCAAACATCCTGCGGATGCGTTGCCTCGCGTTGTCGCCCCTTTTCTTGAATAGTTTCCAGTGCACGCATCGATACATAAACTTTCGGCCCATCCAGACTATATATACATACGCACGCACACACAGACACACAGACGGACGAAGAGGCACACTCGAAAGTCGGCGGGGCATTCGAGGCTCTCGCGCCACTCTGGAGCCTTCCTCCTTTTCTTTTATTGGCCCCGGAACGCAAGCGGCGGCTGCCGTTGCTGCTGCTGCTGCTGCTGCTGCTGCCTGTCGGTGCTACACGTACGCGAGCTGCGCTCGCCCTTTTTTTTGGACGGGGGGGCCACAATTAGACGAGCATGCGCAAAATCGTTTCAATTAAAAACAATTACGGCGGATTGCTTTTAATTAAAAGCAAATAAAGGAGAAGGAGTGAGAGAGAGGAGAGAGGAGAGGAAAGAAGGATCTTTTCGCGTGTTACGCTCTTATTTTTAGTCTTGCGGCTCAAATATAGTTGATGATCGATATTTCGGGTTTCGTATGCGAGCGCAATTTTATATATATATAGTATTAATAACTTTATATACCTGCGGACAATTATTAATTTCGGGAGGGGGGGAGGTGAGTGAGCTGCTTTTTTTTTGTTTTTCACCAATTCGGGGATAAATGTGGTTAATTAGCAGGGGGAGGACTGCGAGCGAGAGCTTGATTGTTACGTGTCGGATATTAAGAGCTTGCGGCGCGCGCAATTTGTTTGCAGCTGCACTTATATCGACTGAGAATCTCGCGCGTGTGTGTGTGTGTAACAGCGTCAGGGAGCTGCAAGAAATTGCTTTGAATAGTTGCAGGTTGTTGTTGCGTAATTGCACGAAATTATGGTTATGAGCCAGTTGTAAACAAGATTTTTCATCGGCTAATTAATTGTTTTAACGTTTTCTTTTCTCGGGAGGGGGGGAGCTTGCGGAGATCGTCGAACTTTGCTATTTCTCGAATCGGAATCTCGCGTTGACTTTGAAAATATGTGCTGCGTGCGAAGAATCTATAGTTCGGGTCTTCACTTTTTAGATCCCTGGTATTTATATATATTAAAAGAGAAACAAACACACGTAATGTTCACCTTAGTTTTCCCACAATGAAAAGTATAGAGTCTCGCATGCTCTGTACCATCTGGGCAAGCCAATACAAACTATTGGACAAAAACGTAGCCTCTTCTCACATAATTTCCAAACGGCGGCACCGGCAATAATAATGCGAGCTCAAGGTTTTCTCGGTAGTACATATAGATACATAGGAGCAGCAGCGGCGGTATAGCAGTGGCAGCTCGAAGAAAAGCGCCGCGAGTGCACACTCGCCTTGGCCTTGTTCCGTAACTCCCGAGCCTCGCTCGCCCTAATCCTTTTTCGCGTGTCATTAAAGTCTCGCGCGAAGCCTCTCGCGTGCTGTCTGAGCAGAGAGAGAAAGAGAGAGAGAGAGAGAGAGAGAGAGAGAGAGAGAGAGAGAGAGAGAAAGGGAGAGAGAATATATACGGGCGAGAATCGTAAAAAGCAGACGGCAAAGCCTGACGGAATCCGCGGAAGCTGTTGTGCACACGCGCGCGAACCGGGGAAAAAGAGGATGTACCGTTACATCTCTCTCTCTCTCTCTCTCTCTCTCTCTCTTGGCAACTCGTGGCGCAACACACACATACACACACACACACAGACACACAGTGTAAGAGAGAAAAATTCGACGGACAATTAAGATCGAGTGCAGCAGCAGCAGCGGGGCTCTATAGTAAATTTCATTAGGCGGCAAGCGCGGCTTATATGTACGTGCAATATCCTGATTTTATTGTTCTGCCTTTTGCGCGCATTCTTCCGACTCTCTCTTCGATACCTGCGCCGCGGTTTTATGGCGCACGAGACGAATCAACTGTTTAATGAACTGCTGCTGCGTTCGCGATGTTCCGCGAGCGTGTGCGTGTACGCGCGCGATGCTACCATTGGATTTGAGGGATCGGTGTCGTGATGCGAGTTCTTCTAGGAAAGTTTTTATCTCTATGAAAACTGATAACGTTGCTTTTGCGAAGTAATTATTTCACCGGCATAAGTGACCAAAATCTCCTGTGTGAATTCTCCTGCAGATGCAAAAGTTCTAAAAAAATTCCAAAGCCCACCGGGTACATATCCTCGCGGGCAAAAGTATAATTTCCTCCCGGAACCATTTAAAAAAGAAAGAGAAAACAGCAACATCCAGCCGCGTAATTATTCTCGAATCTACATGCTGGCGGGGCCACGCGGAACTCCAAAGACAAAAAGCCACGGCTAAAAGTTTCTCGGAAAAATCCGAAATCGCCCGAGCGCCCCTAAAAAAAAAGAATAAAAAGCATCCCAATAATCATCATCGTCTCTCTCTCTCCTCTCGTGTGCGTCTATACGGCATGCAACTCTCTCGAAATGGCATGGAAGAGGAACCTTTCCGGTGGTCAAGAGCGCGCTGAATTTTAATTTGCCATTCTCTTTCGTCTCAAGCCGCAGGGGCAAAGGGGCCAGTGGAGGGGGGGCCAGAGAGGGGGGAGGGAGGGAGTCCGAAACTATAAAACTCGACCTAGCTCTCCTCTGTATATGCATGTATATATACATATATAGGCACACGTGACGGAGGCGAACCGATAAATCGAGCGCTCATTTCACAGCTCATCTTTCTCGACATTCGATTCCAAGGTCGAGGGCCTCCGGCGCTGCTGTTGCTGCTATTGCTGCTGCTGCTGCTGCTGCTGCTGCAGCTCGTCTTGTATTATACCTGAGAGAGAGAGAGAGAGAGAGAGAGAGAGAGAGAGAGAGAAACGCTTGTGTAGATGCCGAGGGAGTGTAAATATTTCGAGTCCTTTATCTTCTGCTCTCCGTGTGTTCTTTTCTTCTCTTTGCTTTTATAGCAGTGATATAACGCTGTTCTCGTGGCGTTGGCTGTATAGTGTTGTACTCGGCTGCTGCTGCTGCTGAGCTCGGTGAGAACGCCTGGAAAATCAGTGGCTGCACGCGCGGATCGTTTGATTGTTTTAGACGAGCTCTCGGAAAGCGGGACTCGAGCGTTTTACACCGAAAGGCTTTGATTTCATTATTACAACTCCCAGGCTTCTATTCACTTTTGTATAATTCAATTTCATTATAATAACGATTTAACTCCCATACCAAAAGAATGCATCGCTTTTATTTTATATAGAAATAAATGGAACGGCTGCGTGTCCCACTGTTCTGTCGCTGCGACTCGTCCTCGAAGTATATTCAGATCTTTATATCAGATCATCAATGGCTATATTTAGACATCGTTATATGGATACGCCAGAGTACAGGACTTCGATCTTCTGGACAATCCGTCTTTGTCTCGTAATCATTCGTCGCCTACTGGTGTTTAATCTTTATATTATTAACTCTATTCAGTTTTATTGGTTCATTAGCTTAAGTTGATATGCGCTAATTAATTTTTGTTGCTTTGGACATCGAGCCAGAGACCACCCATTTCAATACCGGATTCTTTTTAAAACATCTGGTTTTTATCCAAAAGAAACCTTTTTTCCCATCTTTTTTTTTTATTTCTTCTTTATTATTAGAATTTAACTGGTTCCATTTATGATCCAAAATTATGATATTTATGATCCAAAACGATTAACTAGACGATGGACACTCGGTGTCCGCGAATCCACGATCGAGAAGGCACCATAAAACGCGACACCGCGCAACGATACACGCGAAGCCCTCGCTAAAAAGGCCAATACCGATCCTGTACACCTATACACACACATGGCCGATGCTGCAGGACGATGTCGACGCCCCCGAAGGAGCAGACCTGCAACGTAGCAGCAGCAGCAGCAGCGGCAGAAGAAAGCCGGCTAGAAAAATGCTACACGCGCTTTTTGTGTCGTCTCGTGTGGCTCGTGCGCGACGCGGCTCCTGCTGCTCCTATACTGCTACGGGCAGGAAACGAGTTTTCCACTTCGCTGAAGAGCCGTAAAAACAATGAAGCGACCGCTTGACGATCGCCGCTTCTGCACCGCTCTGCCGATCCTACGGGAGAACGAGAGTAGAGGAATAAGGCAGCTCTGTGTTATGCTGCACCTTGGCTTCTCAAAAGATGGCCTTTCTGTGCCATTACTTGCCACGGGACTGTTTTCTTTTTTCGTCCTTTTTTTCGAGATCGATATGGTTTTGGCGAGCGAGATGCAGTTCTGGTTACGCTCTGGTGTTTGGAGCGCAAGGTGGATCATGTGTTGTGCAACGGCTTCGATTGATTTTCTATGGATAATAATCTGCCAGTCGCAGCTGGAATATAGTTTGGCCGAGCGTTAACTCGCCGTTCCGGGGGTCTGTTGTTTTATCGGTTTATCGCGTGTGTTACATTCTTTTGGTTTTGAGAGTCTGCTCGACCGCGAGATAATGCGGATTTTGCAGATTTGGTAATGTGATTACAGCGGAGGAACTTTTTCAAAAATGTTTGAAAGTATACTGCAGACCGGTTGCTCCTTGTATACAAACGGAGATAGATTATATTATCTGTATATTTTTGGTTTTATTGAATCTCACTCCCAGACAAAGTATATGTGGATTGCGAAACGAGTTCGCTTTATATTTATTACTTTGGGGAACCGTTGATTTTATTGGGGTATCTCGATTTCAGCCGATATATTCCAAAGACTTAGGTTTCCATGGAGCTTTATTTTACAGTTGCGAAATACGCAGAATTCTGTTTAGCGCTTTACAGAGGATTATCGTGAGAATAGACACTTTCGCCAATTCGGACTTTACGAGCTCTGTCCTTCTTTTTTCTTTTTATCATTTATGATGCATGTGTTTTCGGATCCACGCATGAACGTAAAACAAGCATAAAACTTTTCTCTTGTTTCGCGTATTGCCTTATATTTTACACGGATTAGTTTTTTGTGTCTCCCCTTTTTATTGCATGCCCAAAAACTGCCTATTCATGTCATTTAAGCTTTTATAATTCGAAGAAGCGGTTGTCATTAAAAATGCATTATTTTTGACTCATCGACAATTATTTTATTGTAATAAATATGGGATGCGTAATACTCGTTTATGAGAAATATTTAATTATCAGTGCATTAGTCGATCCCGCGATATGAGCATCGAAGCATCGAGATTATCCAAACAATCTTCAGTTTCTGAAAGTCACATATAATATAGATCGAGCCAAATGATGAAATTATGAGAGCAACTATTATATGAAAGTCGCGCGCAATAATTTCGCGATCCAATTAAAAGATTCCCCGAACGTTCCCGTGTACGTAGGCACAGGGACGCAAGAATGGAAAAAATCGGCGCCGCTCATCCGGTTTTTCGTCGTGAGGCTCGCACAACTCATTTCTAAATCGTTAAAATAAAAGGTTTTTCCCTAATGGCGTGTGTCGTCGCCCTTTCCTCTCGCGCGAGAGCTCCGTTTTTTTTTCGTTTCAACGATCGTCCTGTGGGAGCTGCTGCCACTGCGGCTTTTCTTCCCTATACACAGGCTTCTAATGGCTCTTGGATTTTATTGGATTCCGGAATGCCGTGTGTCGAGTGGCGCACACGTGCGGTGCTGCCTCTGCACATACGCACATTTGCTCTCTCTCTTTCTCTCTCTTTCTCTTTGAGTGTGTGTATATAAAGGAAGTCGTGAATTTTTGAGGGCAAATGTCTTCCATTATCTTTACGAGTTTTCCGGATTTTTAAGGAGTATAAGGTCTTTTAAAGCGGGTCTACGAACGTGTATGGTGAAGTCTTCGAATTAGAAGCGCATTTTTGACGATTTTAGAGGCACTTTTTCTATCTCGATGAGTCAATACATCGATGCGATAAATTTTTATTGCGCATAAATGTCCCGCGTCTGTGTTTTATTCCGACCGATAGTATTATTTGAATGGACACTAAAGATAACTTTTATTTCACGGACGCCTTTTCAACCGTGTGTTCTTTCAACATTTTTCGAAAACATCCTTTAGAACTTTTATCTACCAAATTTTATGTATTCTTTAACTTACATCTGCCGTTAACTCTTGAGTTTTTCACTCTTTGTATACTTATACGTAATCAGCATCCATTACATGTTGCGTATACAATACTTGTTAAAAGTTTAAATATCGTTATATAAAATCAAAGCAACACCAAAAAGGCAATAAATTTCTTGATTCTTATCACCTTTTGAATAGTAAATCGATATCACTATAACTCATTGTTACTGAAATCGTTATATCGTCTGGATTCACTTGTATATTTACGAATCGATCATTAAAATCCTCTCGCAAGATTAATAAAATAAGATCGAGTGTATGTGTGCACTGTGGAAATGTATAATTTCGCATGGCTTCGCGAAGATTATAAGGTTTTTCGAGGAAGGGGGCAGGGACCAATTTGAAAGCGATCGAGTTTGTTGATTTATTTCAAGCCCAGAGGAGACAAAATTGGTCCTTCTGATTGCATTTAATTGGGGTCGCGCATCGATCATTGCCGTACGGTATCTTAACCCTCCTAGAGGTCATTCATTTTTCGCAAAAAGTATTTATCTCCCGATATAAACTGGTATTACCCCATTACGGCGCTCGTATTTTTCATTGAATTAAGATGTATCCTCTTCTCCATGTCAGCGGCACATTTTTTCCTCTGCAAACTTGACTGTATAATCTGTCGATCGCTGTGTTGTTTCGCTTTCGACATTTTTCGACAATAGAAAACTATACTGAACGCATAATAATATATGTAGTGTCTCTTAAAGACAGCTTTTTGTTATATCCTCCAGAATTTGTATCGAACGAACATATTTCTTTTCAATTCCTCATACTTTGTTTCATTTTATATCAGTCCGACTCCTCGCTACGCCATTAAAGAACGTGTTTCCATTATTACCCTAAATATAGATTCTCAAATACTGCACTTTCATTGTGCCACTCTTTCTCGCTCGAAAATTACAATGCTCCGAACACGCACCAATATATATGAGAGTATAGTCTTTTGTGAAAGTTATTTCTGAACGTGAACTCAGCTGAATGGGCATTACACCCCACGCGACTCGAAAGTCACGTACCAAATGCGCGTGGATGTTTAAAAAAAAACCTGCAGTCGATGCCGTATGGGACCTGTATTATTCGTTCGAAATGCCACAAAACAGTTGCCCCGGCTTTAATGTTTCGCATCGACGTGGCGTGAAGCGAGCGCCTCGTCCAAAACAAAAGCCTCGATTATGTTGCACATGGTATATCGGGTATCGATGGAAAGAACATTTTGTTCACGGCACTCGTATACCTTTAAACAACTAATTGCGAGTAAGTAACGTACGAGCTCTCAACACTTCTCGCTTCTAAGAGGAAGCCAACGGCACCTAACAACGCGCACTTGCACTTATCCATCACCGGATGAGAGTCCAACAAAAAAAACGAAAGAACAAGGACACGCCGAGAGTATAAGAAACAAGCGAGTAAGAAAGCGTCCGATCATTATAATTAATTGGTAATTTTCCAATAAATAATCGACGAAAGGAGCCATTCTCTCACGGACGGATGCCCCGCGCACGCGTAAGTGTGTATACATTATACGCGTCATGCGTCAGTGGTGGCATATAATGTATGTACACCTGATAGAGAGAAATTCCGTTGAAAATCGGGATCGCGCGGAGGAATCAATCCTCGGGCTTAAACAGCTGTCGCGCCAAATGACTTAATTAGCCGTTCAAAGCCCACATACATCTTTCATTTACTGTCGAGCCTTCCAGCCGCTTCGGCACACACACATACACATATAATGATAAAAGCTATCCGCGCTCACTCACTCTCGACCTCTCAATAGAATCTCTATACTCTTTTGTGCTGCTTCGATGGTCCATACTCTCTTGCTACATATCTTCGTATACCTTCTCTTTTTCTTTTTTTTGTTGTGCGTTTAGATTGATTGGTGTGTGCGATACTGCTCGAGAAGTCGCTTTTTTTTGGGCATTTTAATTCTGTATTCGTGCGCTCACTATATATTCTTGAAATTTTTACGAGAATTTTGGCTCGATACCGTGTTATTCAAATATTTACAATTGATAGTGTATAAGTTTGATCGGAAAGGCAAGGACTTAGCAAAGCAACCGTTAAAGACACAATCGCGATCTGAAGTAACTGAAAAATGAATTCTAATCGAATAGTTGACCCCATAAACTCCCTTAAAATCCTCCTCGATCCCCATAAAGTTACGCCGCTCCGCGCACAGTCCGCATAACACTTAACTACCTCATTGTTACCTCAAACAATAGTCCTACTCGTTAAATTAAGCTATTTCTCCGAGTCTCTGTGGTTTTAATCTTCTCTCTCCACTTCGCTCGATTAAGTGCAGCCTATATAAAGAGAAAAGACGACTGTCTCGAAGAAGAAGAAGAAGAGATATTCGATGGGCGTCTAATAACTAATTAGTTACCGTTATACACTATATATATATATACATGTATATTATATACGCTCCCATTGCGTAACTCGGGACTCTTAACAGTTAAATGCCACTGATTAATAACGGAGGAAAGGCTGCGCACTGCAAACACATGGCCAGATAGAGTGTGTACTCGATTCCGTGCTTTTTATGGCGATGCGCGCCGCGCCGCGCGCGAGAGAAAGGGAGCGAGAAAAAAACCTTTTCTTTTATGAACGCGCGGGGCCGCGGGACGAGGTGCGAACGGTGAACACGAGGAGAGAGAGAGAAGGTACTCCCCGCGCGACTCGCCGCGAGAGGTGCCGAGAGTGATTGAAGTCGATTGCGCCGATAAAAAGTTCTCCCGAGCTGTGGGTGTGTCTGTGTGCATGGGATGTAGGTGCACATGTGTGTGCGACGGGTTCAATGAGTTTGACGCCTTTTTGCTGGACCCGCGCTGCTGCTGCTGCTGCTTTCTTTACCTGCGACACGGATACGTGTTTTTAGCTTTATCTCATTTTATTTATTTATTTGTTTATCCTTGCTTCTTGCGATTTGTGATTTTACCATTTAAAGGAAGGATTAGCTGTATGTTTCTCACTTATTTCCCTCGTTTCTGACAATTTCTGTATTCTCGCGATTTAATATGACGCTCGTCAATTTACAAATAATTACTGGATCATTTTGTTTATTATAGTGTACTAAATTTTGTCAATTATTGTTTCTTCCAGGTAAGCGATCCATGTCCAACTTTCGCGCCTCAAAATGACGAAATTGGTGGTAAGTCAATGTTGGTAACATTTAGATCGTTAAAGTCGTTATAATATAAGTAAATGTTAACAATAGTCAATTATGATAAAGAAAAAACGTTTCGTGTTCCAACGATTCTTAATACAATTCATACAGCCCCGCGAACCATTCTGGAGTCATCGCATCGAAACCTTTTGATTCACGAATGACCGAAGGTTTTGCCGCGGACTCATAACGTGAGGTGAATTCATCAAAGCTAAGCGACGAAAGTGCACGTGTTTTCTCAGGGTAGGATATGTATTAAAATTCGCCCGAGAGAATATCCGTTCGACCGTATGCGCGACTTTGCAATTTAATGCGCGCCGACTGCAGAAAAAGAAACGGCGCCTTTTTTCCTTTATGCAGATGGAGCCTTTCATCGTGGTTTTCGCAAATTTCGCGCGACGTGCGTTTAGAATTCTAAGCGGCTGCTGACGCATCGGTCTCCCTCTCTCTCTCTCTCTCTCTCTCTCTCTCTCTCTTTCAGCGAGCAAAAAGTGTCGCGCAGGTTGGGCTTTGGCATCGGAATGACTGTGAATGAGGTGCACGCGGGTATCGGGATGTCGTGTTCGGTGACATTTGTCGAATTGTAATTTAAGAATTACGTGGTGGATCGCGGATATGTATACGTTTTCTTCGAAGTGCTCGAAAAATTCATTACCATGAATTTAGCTGTTGGAAAAATGACGCCGACATATGAAATGTTCTGCTGGTTTACATTTTAAATACAAAAGTATTCGAAATGTCGCATCAAAGGAAATGTGCAGTCACTTATTTCAAGAGAAAAGCTGGCGACCTTCGACATTCATAAAATATTAATGAACGGCTTGTTCAGCTTCTTGTTTTTACAAAGGGGTACACAAAACAAGTGCAGTGAATAAAAAAATGGCTGTGAGCTAGTTTACTCTCGTGCGCTTGAAGAAGATGAATTTGACCTAAATTACACTCAATTGTTACCCGCACTATAAGGTCATCGAAAGGAGACGGCACGAAACGATATTTAACCGAAACGAATTATCAGTTCATATGAATGAAAGTTTATCAGGAATATACCTAACGCGTTATTATAATTAATTGTTCTTTGAGCGTAATTCGGTCCAATGATGGCAAAATTATGAGTAAAAATTTAGAAAACATAGCGTTACAGTATCTCACATGATCGACGGAACGTAAAAGAAAATCTTTTTCTAGACCATTTACTGGAACAAGTGCATATTCGTGCAGCACTTTACACGAATCCTTAATCCCAACCACAAAGTTTCTTTCTAATTTCTCATTTCGCTGAAAAACCACACGCGTGTATAATTAAATCGACTTTCTTCAACAGCAACATTTATTAATCCCATCCTCTCGCGCGTACAATTAACATCGGCTCGGTAAATCAGAGCCTCTAATTTCCATCTATCGGCAAATTTTCAAAATCGCCAACAAAAACAAAATCCGACTCTCTCACACTTTCGACTCACGCACGACGTTCTCACCTTTCCAGCGCAGCCACGTCGGCAACGACGGCAAAACGCGTTCGCCATATAATGCGATTTGCCGCGTTCGTGGAAAAGGATCGAGCATCGGCGCGAGTGTATAGGCCGTCGGATACGGCGGCGGCTTCCGACGCATCCCTTACGCATGCGAGCCGCCGCCTATAACCGGAGCAAGAAGCAAGGAAGAGGTGCAGAAGAAGCGTCTCGCGGCCCTTGAATGATGCAACGACGCACGCCGGAGCTTTATGAATTTATTTATCGACGGCTTTTTCCGTCGGCGAGCGCGAAAAGCATCGTCCTGCGGCGCTCATTAGTCTCTCTTTCTCGCTCGCATAGTATCGAGCGAGTCGTCCTGGTTTTTTCTATCATCATCGGTCAGAACGCGAGGATTAGCGCACGCGCGCCTCTTCTATTGCGCGTTGTATAGAGGCGGAAAGCCAGTGCTCCGACGAGAGCCAGTTTCCACGGAATCGAGAACGTGTTATGCAGCTGGTATGCGCTGCTACTGCAGGTCTTTCTTGTTATAGTCCCCACGGAGACGCGGTGCGGTTTATCTAATGTTTGTTTACGCTTTTGTCGATGCGACCAGGTGGGAGATTTATATATTTGGACGGGTGAATCGATTATATATTTGTTGCACTTCCGTTCGGTTTTAAGAATGCGAGCGATGCATTGCGGATAAGTTGAGAGAGGATAATTAAGACTTTAATTAGATCGATCAACTTACGAATGCTGGCGAAGCATCGATGGAATGATGAAACGTAGCTTTATTAAGTTGGAATTCGAAATGGACATGAAAAGCGGCCCCGACATAATAGGGATCTTTCGAAAATTCATCTCGTTACAGAAATAGCCTGATACTAATTTAATGCTGCACATGGAAAGGAATCCAGATATTAATTTACGAGAAGAAAAGCGTCCCACGCGAAAAATAACAAGAGAGAGTATACGTTTCATTCAGCTTTGTCAATTTAGATGTTGAGATAACGCAAACGGATCGACTTTTCCTCCTCATTAGTCAGAGGATTGATAAGCCCGTTCGGTTAATGTTTCGGCATTGGATTACGAACTTTTCCTTCGGTAAAGTATCCGCGTCAGAAACAGAAACACACAACACGGCGCTTGATTAATCGTTCTCCAATGGTAATTCCAAAAACACCGCGGCAACATTTCTCATACAGAAAACTTGAAAAAAAAAAAAAAATAAGCAAGAAAACGCAGACGGAACATTTTCACAATAAAGCTGGATTTCGTAAAAGAACGGGTTAACCCGATAAATCGAGGGAAAATGCAAGAAAAAGCGACGCCACGGGGGCTGTAAGCGCAGTTAGACCTATCAAACAAAGCGTCGATAAATCATCGGCTTCGGCTCTTCTAGCTAAAAAAAAACTCAACGACGGCGTCTATTTCACACACGTCGCCCAATATTCCCGGTATGTAACAATAAAACGCGGACTGGGGAGAGAGGAGCTCCGGGTGTTATTAATGAGATACAGAAACAAAAGCAATTTACGAGATCGTCGACGCGATGTCGATATATAGGAAATAATGTTCTTAGCGGCTCGTCGCTCGTCCAGCTCTCTCTCTCTCTTTCTCTCTCTTACTAACCAAGCTCTGCCTTTGTATGTACCGTGTACACGCGGGATGACGGATGATCGCCGGTTTCGTGTGGCTTCGCGGCCCCGCGAAGATCAATCACTCTCTCTCTCTCTCTCGTTCTCTCTCTCTCTTATATTCTTCATTTTTGTCCGTGGGCATATATGCGCGTGGCACACGAGCGCAGCTCTTTATCTTTTCCTCGTTATATTTCTTCCACTTCATTGATACGCGCTCAATTATGCAGATATCGCGCTATATATACGTACACCTGGAATGCGTTATATATATATATGCAGCTCGGCTTTATTAAGGGTGGCAACTGTCGATTACTCCGCGAGATTGCTTTTAATGATTCTACAAATGCGAGCCAGCTCGTGTACATATATAAGAAACGAGACTCCGCAGTTTTTTTTTGCCGTAATAACTTGAATACTTTTCTAATTTCAACTCTGAGTACGTTACTCGGTTATTACAAATTATTCGCGCAGCGGCGTATTATACGATGATGATATACCGTTACCAATCGCTAACGATTTTAACTTTTTTTTCACCGTCTTATAGTTTTACGAGGATGTTTTATCGTTCGACTGCCAGGGGGGGACTTATCGCTCCATAATAATTGAATGATCGTTTTTATCGACCTTAGCCTATTTCCAATTAGACTGTACACACGCATTAAAAAAGTTATGCGTATATCAGCATCGGTTGCGATCCTAAAACAAATAATGTATAGCTACAAAGTCGAGCATTGAATTTATCAGAATTCCCCTTAACCCAGTAGGATCGATTAGTTACGGTGGATCCACTCGTCGCGCATACATTGGTCTCGCTCGATAAAACCCACCGATTATTTCCAGCGAAACGGGCCCGCAATAAGTCGCGTAAAAATTAATAAATTCACAAACCACGGCAGCATCTGGCCGCAGGAATCTAGCGCAGAGCCATTAAAAAAGAGAGCTCCTCCAGTACCGCGCAGCTAAATTGCTTAATATAAGCGCTCGCCTGTTGCTAATTCAATTCAAACATCTCTTTCGACTTCTCTCACGGTTGCGGCTGTTGGTTCTTGCGTAGGTACAGTAGCCGCGGCAGCAGCAGCAGCAGCAGCAGCAACATCTGTTACGAGGAAAAACTCGCGGAGTGAACCGAATCGCGAATCGTGAACGCGATCGCTTGCATTCTCCCAGCGATCGGGGGGGCGCCGATGTAGCGGCAGCTGGATATCGTTCTTTTATGCTAAATCCCTCGTAAATTGGGTATGCTGATGGGCGCGTGTCGTTATATACCGGGTGAAAAGTAGGGTATAGCGATCAGGCTCGAGCCTCGGTGACGATGGATATACTTTTTGCTTATCGCGGCCCCGATGCAGTTTCATTATATGCGCGCGAGACTGACGCGTGATTTAAGCGATTGTGAAGGTGCTTTGGAAGTTTTAGGAGGATGATGGCGCAGGTGTAGGTTGATGCGGCGAGTCGATCTTTTCTCGGTGGGGGGAAAAGGACGCGAGCGTGAGCTGAATATGTATGCTGCGGGTATTAATGTTTCTGCACATGGAGAATTTTAATTTCGTTACTGGTTATATAGCTTGCTTTATGGGATTATGGAGATGGGCGTCGTTATTAATTTTTTGGGTACTCTAATGCCGCGGGAACGATTACCTGGCCTGCTGTCATTATTTGCAAGCTGCTAAAGTGTGCGGAGCAACAAACGGCACAGGGTGACACGAGTCGCAAAAATAAATCGGTTTGAACTTCTGCACGAGTAGTATTTTCCCGGCAGAAATACCTCCCCAGCTGGCTAATAAAGATTGTAAAAGACAGGCCAGAAATGGCAAATATTAATTTGCGAGCAATCTCAAGCTCGTGATTTCCTGCTTTAACCGAATAACCGGTCACGCGATCGGCGATAGTTTTCGACAAACATCTCTCCTCTCCAGCCAATGGAAGCTTAGGAAGCAAACTCGAGATCGAGAAAGAGAGAGAGAGAGAGAGAAGCCGGTCTGACGTCAGCCACGAGCGGGGATCAATCGAAGAAGTCAAGTCGCGATAATTGCGACAATCATGGCGATGCGCCCGCCAATCAAATACATACCACACTGCTCTCCATTCTCATGAGACTCTCAGCCAGCTCTCCGCGAGTATCTCTTCTCTCTCTCTCTCTCTCTCTCTCTTTCTGTCTCGAGGCAGCTGCTGGAACGATGCGAGGCTCGCGAGAGAGACGAGAGAAAGAGAGATGGGAATAAATGAGAGACACGAAAGGGTCCGCGGGCAAAAGACGGAGAAACGGACTCTGTCCGAGAGTCGAACATTGAAGAAGAAAGTATGATGCTGGATTCGAGGGATAATTGAAGGATAATTCTGTCCGATCTCTAAGACGGATCGGTTACCGATGTGCAAAATCAACGTCGGCCAGATTTGTCGTGCATCTTTCAGATTGATATATATATATGTCTGTATATTTTTTCGAGTATTTAGTTGTGCAGGTTGAATTATATATGGATTTGATTGCTGATTGAATACAGACGACAAAAGTTTGGAATGGCAGTTCCATTGTGTATTTGATGAGGCAGAGGATTCGAGGAAGTTGTTATTTGCTTATATCACCGAGAAAGTCGTGGGGCTTGAATTACAATCAAAATAGTTTGCTCTCGGAAAACAGCTTAGGACAATAAGCGTAAGAAACGGTTGAACTGGGGTCAACTGAGTCACTCGCTTGAAAATGACATGCGAAAATTCTGGCTTTCTTTGCGCCGTAATAAGCTGAATGCGTTTTTCCATGAAACGCTAACACTGTTAATGAAAATCTTCATTAGAGTTTCCGGTTTACAGTTGCGCAAA
Source organism: Megastigmus stigmatizans (assembly GCA_900490015.1). Classification (NCBI taxonomy): domain Eukaryota; kingdom Metazoa; phylum Arthropoda; class Insecta; order Hymenoptera; family Megastigmidae; genus Megastigmus; species Megastigmus stigmatizans. The sequence goes on from UELV01136539.1 coordinate 75,589, forward strand.
TTGTTATACCGCAGCTGTAGATTAGTCAAACCGTTTCGAGATTCCTAATATAAACGGCTTCTTCACGGTAATACCACGGTCATAATAATATATAGATTGTTGTCTCGAGCACACATAGTTCGACGAGCAAAAATGCTTCGATATAAAAAAAAAAGTTCAATCCAATTACCGCAGAGAAAGAGGAGGCACAAAAGGACCGACGACGACGAGGAAGAAAGAAAAAAAAAGAGTCGCTCCGGCCACGACACTACAATAAAGTCCAAGTGCACTCGGTAGCGCAGGTGTACTGCTACACACCGGTCGTATCGACTTAACGGTATAGTGACCGGTCACGTGACCCGAGGAACTGCATCACTCGGGTGGCGGCGGCTATAAGGAGACTCGAGCTAAAGAAAAAAAAAAGTAGAGGCAAAAGGGGAAGGCGAAATTACGGCATAACCCACCGGATGGAGCACCGCGAAAAAGTGGCTTAAACGGGAGCGGAGGGGTTACGCGTATACGTATACGCATCACCGTGAAGAAAAAGCCGAGGATGCACCGCTGGGAGAAATTAATCGAGGCGCCCCCTTCTTCCGTTACTTTTTGCCAGCTCGTCGTATATACACGTTGAAAAATGAAAAGGATAGAATCGGAAGAGCTGAAGATGCGCGACGCAACAGGTGGTGTATACTGGCGTCTCTCTCTCTCTCTCTCTCTCTCTCTCTCTCTCTCTCTCTCTCTCTCTTTCTCTTTCTCTCTCCTGGTCGCTTTTTGCTACCGGTGCACGCGCAGTTATATACTCGAGTTACGTCTTGCGCGGAATAGAAGAATCTGCTTTTTGTTACGAAGCGAGCGAGTTGTTATACAAATTGAATTATTGCTAAGTTAATTAAATATTCGGTTTACGCGTGTATAAAGAAGGAGAACAAGTATTCGCGTGCGTAGGAAACTCGCGTAGACGCGGTGTTACAAGTTGAAGTGCACACAAGAGCGTTTTATGCGGTACGAAAACGAGTTGGCAGTCCCAACATTGTGCAGCAGTTTTTCATTATCAATAACTGGGATCAACGGAGATAACGAGGCCACTCGCTCGACTCTTGTACTGCAGCGACTGCTCCTTTAAATAGCTCCGAGACTCCGGCGCGCCAAATAATTACCCAAACAATTAAGCTCTTCTCTCTCTCTCTCTCTCTCGCTCTCTTTCTGCGCAAAATAAAAAGAAGGATAAAGAAACGCGAGAGTAGCCGCATTCGCATAATCCCAGAGTGGGACGTGTTAAAAAGCCATTCATCCCCACTTGCCGCGCGATGTCCCTCGTTATTTATGCCGACTCTTTCTTAAATTATCTCGTTTTTTTTCGCTGCTGCTCGACCCAATCTCGGCGTTTCATCTCTCTTTCTCTCTCTCTGTCTCGGGGATCCGGCGCGCCAAAAATTGAGAGATACAAGGATAAAGAGAGGCGCGCGCGCTCGCGAGCGGTCCGTCGCGGTAATTACCTTCTCTGATTGCGCGCGCCGCGGTTGCAGCTCGCGCTGTGCACTTTACCTGCTGCGTTGACTTATACAGGTCGATCAAAAAGCCACGCTACTCGTACTTTTTTTCCAATTTCAAGAAACATGCGTTTCAGGTGTAGGAGAGATTGTAATGGTTAGAAAAATGGTGATTCAGGGTTAAAGTATTGGTTCAATGTTTGATCAATATTGTTTGTTGACTTACCTTACTATATGCCGGAGTGAATCATTTGATTTTTATTAATATAATGTAGGAAAAAAATAATTGGAAGCTATATTATATATGGGAAAATATAAATAATTTTTCTCTTCTTCTATATACTTCAACATTCGTCGCACTTGTTTTCCGTTAAAATTATGCGCTACTAATAAATTATATTATGAGAAGAAAAATTTTTTCGACCGCGCGCGCACATATAATTTAAATAATGCATACAAAGTATCTTGCGCGTTTTAATTTTACAAAATTACCACTCGGTAAATATCTCATGCCGAGTAGAAAGAGATACAGTATGATACAAATGTCGCGGTACACACGAATAACAATAAACTTTGATGAAACTAGTTTAGTTGAATATTTAATTTTGAAATATCGAATGACAGCCGCGTAGCAGCGACAACGAGAAGAAAAAAAAAATGAAGTAAAACGAAAAACTTTTATTAACGATAAATTGGCGTAACTATGTGTTTAAGCGAGGCAGTTGTCCACGCGCCATTAACATATCGCTAGACCAGAGCAATAAAGCACACTTTAATGTGATTAAAAGCAGTGGAAAAGCTCGTTTTACTTACTTAGACGACCGCGCGGTGGGACTGTTCGCATCGGGCGAGCGCAGCTGACGCGTGCGTCACAGAGAGACTATGTAATTTTACGCGAACCTTAAAGTTTTATGAATATCGCAACACCTTATAAATTCATAAGACGCTATTAACGCAGAATGAGTGGGCCGCGACTTTCAGATGCAGTAATCGTCCGACACTTTACGGAATTTAAACCTGCTTATCAATATAAAAGCTGTAATGAACTTTTTCAGTCTATTTGCTCAGCGGATTTAATATATCTGTCTTATCAACTCGTAGGTGGACTAACGGTGTTTTTACGCCTTTAGCTGTCATTAACACAATGTATACGCAAAGGAACCTGTGCTTTATTTTACACGTTTTTAAATGTACAGTGTAGTCAAATAACGCATAACAATACGATAGTGTATCGGTGAGCTCAGGACGATAATGAGTCGTAAAAAAATGCTCGAATCCGAAAATGAGATAATACACGAATCGAATGATTTCGCCTCTATATACCCGTACAGCTGATCCAGCCCAATCGACCACGAATTCACCCGTTTATACAGGCATTCGAGCGTATAATAAGCTATACACAGCCAAATTTCACTGCGCGGGTAAATCTATAGGTCGTAGTTATCCTTTAACTTGTTCACCGTATACGCTTTCCCTCGTCTCTCGTTAAACGCACACACACGCACACACACACACACACACATACACGCGGTGATCGTCGCTGCACTTGCTCCTTTTTCTCATATCCACTGCATCAGCTGAGAGAGATGTGCACTTACGCGGAGAAATGACTTTTGTCGAAAGGTCGTTAAAAGTCCGGGAGACGCGCATTTCTTGTATATATATATACACGTCACAAAATTATACTTGGCCCCCGGTGCCTTGGCGCGCGCGCGGATGCAGCCTTTTGCTCGCTTTTGCTGATATAGGCTTAATTATCTTTTGATTATATACCGAAAAAATGGCTTATTATAAAAGTGAGCGAGGACAGGGGCTTGTGAGGAGAGGCTGCTCACTCTGTGTATGTACCATATGACGAAATTGTGCGATTTCTTGTTTCGGGCGGAACACGCGTTACGTAAAGTGGCAATGGACATTGTTAGTTGAGCTGATGAGCTCTGCTCTGTTCCATGTGCCTCTCTCTCTCTCCTTCCTCTCGGAGATCGTATATCGATTTACTCTGTTCGGCGCTGTAAACAAGGGTACTTTTAATTGCTGGACCTTCCATTTAATGTACACCATGTTAACGAAGTTAGAGTTGATGCTGGATTGTAAATAATACTAGTTGCACTTCCTTTTATACATACTCTTCCTTTTTTGGGAATCGAAAGATGAAAAAAAAATAAGTGTCATTACTACGACGAGATTACGTGATGGTTGTGCGTGTCCTTTCGACGATATTGGTATAAAATCAATTCCCTTTAATAAATTGCTCATCGTGTTGCAGTCCGTGTAAGGACAAAGAAACTGACACGAAACGAGTATCTCCAGCTTATGCAACTAGACGCAGCAGCGATTTTCCCTACAGACCAGAATTAAACAAAATCCTCCTCCCTCCCTCTAAATGCAAATTTATGCGACACACTAATTCTCTCGCCGCGGCCATAAATCAGCCAAAGTGCCCGGCCACGCCGCTGCAATCTTACCTGCGAAAGTGTCAATAAACTGGCCGATATACACAACCTATATAGCTGCGCGCAACTGCACCGGCAATTTTCCGCCGGCCCGAAATAGTCCGTCGATTAATCGCCCGATATGTCGAGGCCCCGTACAATTGATCCATTATAAAGCAGTAAAGGCCCGAGAGCGAGAAAAATTGGCAGAGAGAGAGAGAGAGAGAGAGAGAGAGCGAAATTAGCGGTTGTACAACAGCTTTTGTATCCTGATGCAGTGGGAGCTATCGAGCGAGAGGCGCCGATCGAATTCCCAGCTGCGACGACGAGTTGGCCCTTCCAGCTGCACCCATATACCTACCGTCGATTCAGCTTTTTTTTTATCTCGAATTTCGCACTGTATAATATCGCTCGCAGATATAATTCGATACTGGCTGCTGAGTGGATCGTGTGTAATCCTTTAAAATAAACTTTGCGAGCAGGTGATAATCCGTTGCATTTTACCCGTACATTTTCGATAGATTATTACAAGTGTATACTGTAATAAGTGAAGGCGCACAATCAACAATAGCAATAAACAAAGAAAGCTTTTTATCCCGGCCGCAACAGCAGTAAACTTAATTGCCGTTATACATTTGACACAATTATTTCAAATTTCTTATCGTACATAATTTATCGATGTTAAATTAATGCCGCGTGCAGCAGCTGCAGGAGCGCAGAAACGTTAGACGCCATAGATACAGATAGTCGGGGGATAATCGCTGTGTTATTGCATTGTTTCGATAAAACAATGCATTCGTGCTAATGTTTTCTACATAACCATAGTCGACGGCAATGAACTGGTAGCTGTAGAAACGCTTAGGGGCCGCCGATAAGACCTAATTAAATAACCTTAATCGTCCTACTTTGGCACTGTTTCTTACCATCTCCCTCCGGCGATCGATCAATGTTTGCTCGTTCGAGCCTATAATAATAATCTAATGCACTAAATACTCTGTATAAATATTGTCTCTAATATTTTCCTATGTTTCGAGCACTGATACTGCAGTTGTTGGGACGAATAAGACCAAAGCGAGAATCGTCGTAGTAAAAGTTTTCTCGATGCGTATCTCGCTCAATCACAAAATAAAAAATTCCCCAAGAGCAGCCGCATCGATCAACGTATAATCGTCTAATTGCGCGGAAAAGGCGCAATGAAATTAAAGATCGAGCCGAACGAATTAACGTCAAAGCCAGCAACCAGCAAAGGGAAAAAGAGAGGTATCCAATAAAAATCTCGGAAATGCCAAGTCTCTCGCTCTCCCCGGGGTACGGATCGTAAAAGAAGAAGAAGAAGAAGACGATGAAGAAGAAGAAAAAATAATTCATCCCGACTATCTTATGCGCATTCTTCAAAAGTCATCCCATCAGCGACTGATAAAATCATCGCGAGGAGTAAATCGCTCCATCTAAAAATGTCCGGCTCACTCTCGCTCTCTCTCGGAGGCATCAGCTTCCACATGTCACCTCCATCATCATTTCGTGCTCACGCAGCGTCGGACGCGATCGTCTATGCGTGTATATGTACATATATATATATATAGAAAGAAAGAAAAGCCGACGAAAAGGGCTGGAGGTGGAAAACGCGACTCAAGGTGGCGATATGCTCTCTTTTCCATCGTGGAATTACACGAGCTGCGCGCGCACGAGACTTTGGATTTCGTGATTTTTCTAAGCTTAATTGAGAAGTTTCGCGCTTTTGTTCGATTTTCAACATGCGTATACCTGTTAGACTCTCTTGTACTTAGTCATTTTTGAGCTGTGTAGTATATCGATGAAGAAAAGACGGCGAAGCGGCTCGGCGTTTTATGTCATGTTATATACCCGTGGCAAGTGTCAAAAAATGAAATTATCCGAGTAGTCGCTGTAAAAAAAAGTTCCTGTACATGCTCTAGCTTGATGTATTAATTAATATATTACGGTCAAGGATTTTGAATTATTAATTCTAATTCTATAATTTAATTTCGTGTATATAGATAATGATTTATTTCGTATACATTTAAAGCAAATGAAAAATTCATGCAATTTACAAGCGCCACGTGAGATTTATTTCTCGGAAATGTAGGCCGTATGCCAAAAAGACCGCGACCAGCTCGACTCGAGTCGAAAAAGTCAACAAGACACAATTAACAAGCCAATCGATTATTAAGCATTAAAGCCTTCTCTTGGCGTCGAGAAGAAGAAAGTAAAAAAGGTACAGGTAGAGAAAGAAGAGGGAAGGACGCACAGACGTATACAAGATGCTCGAGTAGTCGTTCGCCTCTCATTCTGGCTCGTCTTGTCTTCTCTTGTCTGGAAAGATTTCGTTCCGTTAGCGCTATATGCCGAGCGGAATCACGATCTCGATCGACTATAATATGTATCGTCCTCGCGGGAGGCTCTTCTCTCTCTCTCTCTCTCTCTCTCTCTCTCTCTCTCTCTCTTACTCTCTTGCACACACAGACATACGAATGCAGGTCACACGTACGTGCAGTGCATTAAGCCCGAGAGAGAGAGAGAAAGCATGACTTGTGTGGGACGGCGATCCGAGAGAGAGAGAGAGGCAGCGAGCGAGATAGCATCGAAACTGCTTCTTTTCAGAGTATAGAGCTGCTGCTGCTGCTGCTGTGGCCTGTGGTTGTGGCTCTCCGCGCGGCTGCCTCATTCCTTAGGTTGACGCATCGATGGACAATGCGTGGACGCCCGCTTGACGAATCGCATCCAGTAATTGATGCCCTTGTCGCTTTTTTTTTCTCTCTCTCTCTACTCTCGCTTTTTCTTTTTCCACGAGCTGTTGACGAAAATTTCGTTGTTTCGGACTGGCTCGTAAAGGAGATCTTTTGTTTTGATTTTGTGAACACGAAATTGTGTGGAAAGCATTAGATGAAAATATTCAAGTTTTTTTTTTTAAATGATTTCGATATCTATCGGAAATTAAATGAAGGACTTTCTAAAAACTTTTTTAAAAAATTGATCGAAAATTGAAAATTTTACTCCGTACCCGTAAGATACCTGCTGCTATACACCCTTTTAAATAACAGACCACCTTCAACCCAAAAATTTTCCTCGGCAGCCAATTCATAAACAGCTTATCAGCAATAGCTCATCATCGAATTCTTCGAAAACTCACTTGCCGCGCACGATTTATCTAGAGCTCCACAGTCGCCAGCGCAGAGTTATGCGAGAGATGTTTCCGTTCTCGCGTCTCCTTCACCGTCCAAGCGACAAATCTGATGCGTCGCACCGACAGCAATTTGTGCGCCTTCGGAGAATTCAGCAGAATCCCAACCCCGGCGGTTTTCGCTATATATATATATATATATATATAAGAGAGAAACACAAAAGCGATGCTCTTTCCTGCGGGTATAAGCAATTATACCGTGCGCGCGTGTGTGTATCAATACGTATATCGACTGAATCATAGATAATCGTTTCGCCTTAAATCTTTATGAATATTATACGAATGCTTTTTGACGGATTCATGACGCGTAGTTAGTTGAGCCATTGCCGTCGCGCTCGCGATAAAAGCCACTTTAACGCTCGCTGAAAAGACTGTCTAGTTTTTTTCTCCGTACGCGCTAAAAGGCTTCCGAATACTTTTCTTTACTCCAGTCCTATAATACAATCTCAATTTTAATTTACTGATCGACAGCGCTCGTGATTCATACATCTAAAATCGTAAAGCGATAAAGCTCTTTTTTTATCTCAACGTTCGTTAAATAAACATACACTTGTACGAGTCATAAAAATTTACGCAAAGTGCGCCTAGTGTATAGAGTTGACACCGCGCAGATGCAAGGCTAATTGAGTCGTTATATCCCGCGTTTCTTGCACTCCCGACCCAACGAAAACAATCGCCGCGGCCATTAGCCAGGATAATAATTTCCTGCGAATAAAATAAATCCCTATGGGCACGCGCAATTAAACCCGCTCGACACACCGCGACCTTGAACCGCAAGGAGCCTCGACTCTTTTAACACACTGCAGCAGCGGCGCATAAGCAAAACAAAAGCGAGCGCCATCGGAAAAAGCGTGCGGCCGGTGATCGTAATCCCCCATTTCGCAAATTAAAAGAGGAACAATGCGGAGCCGTAGCGACTCGATTATCCACCAGCAATTACCGACAGCCAAGCCGCGCTTTAATAGAAAATCGCTCTGTATTGCCTCGAGCCGACTATACGGATATATTTGGGCGAAAAAGTGCGAGAGAACTGCTGCTGCTGTGGTTCGCGCAGCGCTCATCCTTTTTTTGCCCTTGTTCGGCTGCAGGTTTTTTTTTTTCGATCCGATGGGCTGGAGTTGCTGTGTGATGCGCCGACAGAGAAATGAATTCTTTCGTGGAAGGCAGATCGACTGTCGGTTTACACGATTCCAAGTGAAAATCCAACCAGATTTGCCGGTTTTTCCGAACAGTTTCTCCAACTGTTCCTCTTCATTGATTTATCGACAATATATCAACGGCTTTTGTGCCATCATTCATAACTTTATTATCCTACACTTTTGTATAAGGCGAAATTCGATGAAAAAAAAAAAAACCAGTGAATTCGCAATTGAAAGAGTTGTTCGAAAGAGTTCCCAACTCAAGAGCAATATCACTCTCTTGAAATTGCATCATCCAGCATCTAAAAGTCACCACTTTTCAGCTCAACTCAGCGCACCGCGCTCGAACTCCCATAGCACCTCGCAGGATTTATCGCACCGCCCAGCATATTTTACTCTCGGCCGAGTTATAAAACCGTTAACAATATAACCTCGCGCGCGCGCGCGCGCGCCAACCGAAAAGCTTATTTCCAAATCAGCAATAATTCCATTGGCGATATCTTCCGTCAGCGCTTGAGCACTGGCAAAAATCACAGATCCAGATTATTATGCATGCGCTGGCCGCTGCAAATATATATCACCGTATACGAGCGGTGCATTGGCCATAACCCGCAGCTACCAGAGAACTACATCCGCGCGCGGTATATATAGGGTCGATCGCAATTTGTTCCCCGGTCTGCGTCAGAGCGAGACTCTTGGAAAAAAAGGGCCGTGAGCTGTTGCTGCTGCTGCTGCTGCGAGTGTCTGTATATACATGTATACTGCCATTAGGTCACTGCATCCGGACTGACAGTAGACTGACAGCGGCGTCGCGTCTCGGAATCCCAACCTTATATATATATATATATATATATATAT
>UELV01136543.1:0-15097 GCA_900490015.1 Megastigmus stigmatizans
TATATATATATATATATATATATACGTGTGTCCCGGTATATATGTAGCGTGTGTCGTCAGTGATGAAGTGGATTTAATGCTCTACTGGCCTGATTTTCGTGAAATGAAAAAGGATTAATATTATTTCTTTTATTTGGACAAAAAGTTGGTTATAAATATTGGTTTATTTGTAGTAAAATAATAAGTGTTGTACTTCGCAAAACAAACTTTTCTATCTTTGTATAAAAAAAAATTATTTTGAGACATACATAATAAATTATAAATCTTATTCATTAAAAATTAATAATCTTAAGTTTTTCAATCATTAAATGAAATGTTCAATGTACGAAAAGTGGAGAAAATGCAACTTTTTAAGCTTTTTCAAAATAAAAGCGAATTATATGCAATAAGTTCTCGGTGTTTTCTCAAGAAGATTCATGGAGATATAAAGCAAGCCACAGAAAAACCGCAACGGTTTCATTTAACAAATGAGTAGCAACACACGACCGAGAGCCCAGAAAGAATAATTAGAGGAATAAAAAGATTTTGTTAAAAATTTAATTTTCAGATTTTAACTCTATTATAAAAAGTTACCCGAAATGGATACTCTCAATATTCACTCTTCGCAATCATTAAAAAGTGTATTTGTTAGTTTAATTTATATCTAATTTCACATATACAACAATTTCATTTCATTCGTAAGAATAAAATAATCTTTACGAGAGCATTTCAGTTTCAACAGAGCATTCAAGTTATTCCAGTGTAAACAATAAAATACAATCTCGAGCTCAGCTCAAGAATAGTAGAGCAAAGGAAAAAAAATGAAGCGTAAACAACAATAACCCGAAGTTCTGTATTCCATTATAATTCGAGCGCTATGTAAAGCGGCAACAGCCGAAGCGCGAGTCAATATCCGCGGCATCGACAACTCGGCAAAGTGGACGAAATCCTCTGCACGGCAGCAACGGAAACAGCGAAACACGGAAACTCTGGCGCGTATCCGCCGCAGAACGAAAAAGTAAGACAGTGGGCAGAGAGAGAGAGAGAGAGAGTACAGTGAACGAGAGATTTGGCAAGTTCCGAAGGATTTACGAACGAACAATTGCAATAATCGTTGGCTACGCCGCCGCCGCCGCCGCCGCGTCGTCCGCCATAAAAGTGGTGCGAGTCGGGCTCGCGTCAGACCACGTAATTCCCAGCTGCTGCCGCTGTTGCAGCCGTCGCCGTCTTTTCGCGATATCGGGAAAACCGATCGGAGAGTTTCTCTGTGTGTCTCTGCTGCTGCAGCTGGACGTGTATGTACGCGAGTATGTGCGGTCTTTTATTACCTATAAAAGGCCCCGAGCTGCGAGTTACTCCCTTCCGCATAGCACGAGAGTTTGAGGATTCGGAAGTATACCGCGATATTTCGCCTATATACCCGTGCGACACTCGTCACATTTATTTAATTTGTTTTACGTCGCGAGGCGCCAAATACCTTTCGCTCTTTGGAATTAGTTTCCTTTTTTATGACTTTCGTCGCTGTTATTGCCCTCGTCGATTTCTTCTTTTGTTGCGCGAATAATAAGTTGTAGCTTGGTTACGATCGAACTTTATGCTCTGTAACAACTTTCTGTTTTAGTATATTTTCGAAATATGGAATAGTTTTTGAATTAAGAAATTTAGTTTCTATCGCCGTTGAACGTTTCCCAAGGAATTTGCTGGATTTGCACGATTTGGGTATGAGCTTACGTCGCACTTTTTACGAGTGTATTAAAAATTTGGAAAATTGAAAAAGACACTGTTCTTTTATGAAAAATAATTTATGTTGTGCAGTTTACTTTAAATATTCTATTTTTAATCAATTTTATACATTGAGATGTCCTATTATCGTTCTTGTTATTCTATTAATTAATTAAACTGAAAAGAATATCTTTTATAAACATATTCTAATTATAATGTTAAAATAATTGATACATGAATCTTTGTTAAAGCATGAATGAATATCGAAATACACAATATCTTATTCTCAAATAGCACTTCAACTGCACTATTTACAACGATTTAGTAATACTTTTTGTTAAAGCTGTATGAAATTACAAAGCAGCAGTACTGTGTAACTTCTATTGATGTTATCATTAAACTAACTGATCGAAAATAAGAAATACGTGTCTCAAAATTTCTTTTAATGATAATAGTTACTTATGGGTACATTATATACAATGAAAGTCAGGTAATTCCTTGTCTATTCATGTTCACTTTATAGTTACAGTATCATCACTAGAGGAAGAACAAAAAACTTGCAATATTTAAATTCATTGAATTAGAACCTGCTGAGAAACCTTGTTATTGGGACTACAATGGAGAAAAATGTAAATAGAGAGATATATAAATGTCAATATAGATTTATTTGTAATTGGGGAATAAATTATAGTACACGGGATCAAACAAAATACTACACATTGTACTTTTATTTTCGTATACCCCTACTTCTACCCATACCCCTATTATATACCCCTGCCCATACCCTGCAGTATACCTGTAAATACACCCGTCATTCTTGTGTTATTTTGAAAAAATGAAATATTTTAAAACTTAGGTTATAACTTTTGAATCTTTTTATAAATCAAAATAAATATTATTAGCATGAATTTGTTAAATTTTCAGGCTTTAAGATTTGCCATTTTTGAGAAAGTAATGATATTATGAAAAAAATTTATCTTTTATGGCATTCGATAAAAGCAATTAAAAGATCTCTTCTAATCTTTAAAAATTTCATATACAAATAGCATTTTTGTACCTTCAGAGTTGTATATTTTTCTAATTATTTGGTTTATAAGTTTTGAAAATATTTGAATATCTCTGAATTTAAAGTTTTTTTTTAATGTTTTTAATTGAACATTGGTTTGATGGATTTTCAAGTTTGACATCTTATTTTACTGGTATTTTCTGATACATTAAAAACCAAATTATTTAATTGTGATTCTTAAATGTAGGATGAATTATTATTTATTTAAAATTTTTTAGTTCCTTCAATGGGCCTTAACTCGACTGAACCCGACATATAACTAAATTCCGAGATACATATCGTATTTTCGATCAAAGTAATTGAAAAAGGAAAATGTTTAAATATTTTTACAAAGTTGAAACATTATTTTTATAATCACGGAAACAGTCACTTTAAATTTCCGTTGTTTACTTACTTTCAGAGAAATAAAAACAAATATTATTTCGAACCGTAAATAACTAAACAATTTAAAATATTTGTACTTTAAAAATGATCGCAAACAGTGAAAATTGCTATACCTACGAATCCTCGATAACACGTATGTATTATTCAACGATTACGCATTTCAGTATTGTAGCTGATTCGAGTGTAAATCGATCTCTCAGCTAAAATAGATATATGTATACTGGGGGAAAAGAAAACAGAATCGATGACGCAGCGACTGGCATGGGGGGAGAGAAGTGAAAATTGTTCATTGCGGGAATCGAAGTGCAAAAGCGTTGAAGCGAATTCCAGAATGGCTTCAGCATTCAAAGTGAAACAAAATGATTTTATTGCGCTGGAACGCGAGGGAGAGAGGCACAAAAAAGCTAATAAACTTTCGATAGACGCATTTGATAGGGCTCCGTGTGAAGCTAAATGATCGAGCGCCGTAAAACTTCAGGATCAGAAATTAATTATTGATTCCATCAGGTTTGATGTTACGAGCAAACTCTTAACTGTTTTTACCCTTTTGCCCGGTTCTAGAAAGCAAGTTTTCAGAATCGCTTTTTTTTCGTATTTCCTTTTTTATCGTTCCGTTGCAAATTTGAAAGTTGACTTTTATCGCTATCCCGATTATTTGGCACAATCAACTATAAAAAAAAAATATATGATTTTAAAAGTATTTTATTAAGCAGTAGCTCTGCACTGAATAATTTTATATTGCCATTTTACTATGAACCAATACCGATATCAAAGTGTGTCAGGAATGCTCCAACGCTTCGAAAAGAATTTAAACTATAAGTTTCTGTCATGCATCGATTCCAAGTACTTCTTATGTGTCGAAAGATTGCGAGTTCCGACAAACTTTATTGGAAACTTTCCGAGTAGTTGCATGTCAGCATCTGAATTTCGTGCGTCTGAAAGAAACTTATGTGTACGATATGTATGATAATAATTTTGTTGTGTACTAGCAATCCAAGTACAAGAAGGCATAGCCTGTGAATAAAGTTCTTTAGATTTAAACTCAAGTCGTGTACGAGTCTTGATTAATCTAATATTCAATATTTAATTCGATTTCCATGAAATAAATATTAAGTATAATAATAATTTGTAGAAAACGAACTATAACGGTATAGTATGTTAATAATACGAAATCGACATCTGTGCTTCTCGTCTCCCGCAGCTTACAGCAGTACAATTTTAATATTTCTCATTTAATAGCTTTTAGCTGGCACGTCACTTTGCGCTAACTCGCTCGCTTCGATAAAAGAAAGGTACGGCCACGCGGTGCACAGGGAGAAAGACTGCAGCTTCCGAAAGTATTAAAATATTAATTCTCACAATCCATCGGGGCGGCTGAAGGCGGAACATCCTCATCCAGTCCCATATTTCTTTCATTCCATCGGCACAAATTACGCGTGTGCAGCAATAGTTATAAGCCTTTTTCCATACATACCGTGGAGAGGCAGAGTTTGAAAAATGCTCGATGATAAAAAAGCGGGAGTCGAAGAGGGCGAGAAATTATTTTGCGCCTCGTAAAATATTCAGTTTCCTCTCCCACACCCATCCAGTCGGCAAAAGAGACTTTGTTTAATCCGAAAGCGCTGAATATGCGTTGTGCAAATCCATCCGAGGCCGTAAAACCCGAGTAGAGTTCGATGTATATGAAAAACCAAGCTTTCACTCTCCTATGGATTTTGTAAGGCAACAGACCGGATGTTTCGAATTATAATTTCGCCGAATTGATATTCCTTTTTTTTTGCCGTCCTAATACTGAAACTTGTTACGGTGGGCAAAACGCGTTTTCTATGCAGTTTTGATGACACCGAGTAAACTTTAAATGGTTTTCTGCCAAATGGAATTTTCGGCTACGAACAATACACTTCATCAGTCTATATAAAATGAAAGCAGATTATAACGTTTTAGTGTAACTTACGATTGATTATTGCTTATACATTAAATCGACTGATATTTAAACTGCATCTCGTTAAAGAGGACATGGCGAAATTTGCATTTGAATCGTTTATTTGCAAGTGTCGTTTCATTAGTTTTCATTCGTCGCGACCACAGAGAACGATGCGATATTTTCATTTTTTCGCGCTGAATTCATTCCGCAATCAAATTTCATTAATTTATTTCGTTCGGTCGTGATCAATAGTGTATTTCAAACATATTTTTTTGTCATTTATTAAATCTCTAAACCTTACCACATTAATTAAGAATCCAATACATCGTGCAAATAACTAAAAAATCAAAATAATCCAGGCTTAAAACGTTCAATGCCTCGCTCGACGCCACAAATTATTCACGAAGCAAACTGTCTCGCCAAAATCGGACACACGCAGAGTGCACTCGATCGGGCATTAATCTCCCGGCTTCAACAGCTATTTAACTCCCATAAACAGTTTTAGTTGCCGCCTCGGCTACTTCACGCCGCTAATTCCAAGTCGCGCGCGAACACGATGCAAATGGAGAAGGAAAAAAAAGAAGGAAAAAGAAAAAGGAGAAGCAGAGAGGAGTGGGCCGGGCAGGAAACTAAAATCCCCATTCCGCGGAAAGTATATAGTAGACACGCTCGATCGGCACGCGAACTGATAAATCAGTGGCTCGTCACTCGCTTCAAGAGAGGAGGGGAGAAGAAGAAGGGGGTGAGGAAGAGAAGAGGCAATGAAAAAGAAACTCGATCCGTCCGTAATAGTTTAACGAGTTTACGGGGGAGCAGAAGCGCGGAAAAGAAAGCAAAAGCGAGAGAGAAAGAAAGAGAGGGAACATTCGGCAGAGCCGGAATAAATCTTTTCTGTCGTCGAGGACGAGGACGACGGGCCCCCATTATCTCCTCCGTTCCGGTGCATCAACATCATCAGGCGCCGCGGCGTTTTATCACCGAATAATTCTTCCTCTCTCTCTCTCTCTCTCTCTCTCTCTCTCTCTCCCCTCGTCTTTTCTTTCAGGAACTTTCTACTTTATTCGCCGAGTTTGTGTGCTACGTATAGAGGCCATGTGCAATTTGCGCTCTAGCTGCGCTAGCTTGGGTACTCGCGTAAGTCCGTGTGTATATCCCCCGCACCGCTGATTTAATTAAATCGGTTTCGCTCGATTTGCATTTTAGCCCCCGCTTTCACCTTCTGCTAAATAAGCCTTCTAATGGCGCGCCCCGTTCACCTCTCGCGATCTTCTCCTCACTTTTCTCTTCTGGCGTACTTTAATGTTTATTAAAAAATTCTTTCATTAAAGGTTTGTTTTTCGTCCGTGTAGACTCGGGGGTTGACACCGCTGCCAGTGAATATACCGGGCACCAATGGAAAATGTGAATTAATTTGTATACTTGTTTGTTCGGTACGCGGCCGATGATCCTTTGACGCAAGAGATACAGTTTTGCACATTCAATGCATAAACGATACCGAGTGCTTCTCTTTCTTTTTTTCTTCCGATCTAATGAACTCGAACGGATACTCAATTCTCTTCTTTCCGTTATATCAGCTGTGTTTTTTCGCAATCCAAGATAAACAACCGAGTTTGTCCGAGCTCCGGATCTTTTATAACGACGGGGACATTGGTAGCGCAGAGATTCAATCTCGTAAAGACTAGTTTATCAAATTATAACCAAGAGGGGAAAAGTTTCCCCGGTAAAGCAATACTCAACAGATCATTTTTCATTGTTATATACTTTCACGACAATGACACGACACGATCGTCCTGAATGAAACGTTGCTAACACTCGAATTGGGATCCAGTATAGAACTCGAATGACTCGCGAGCAATTACTCGGGCTGTACCGAACTCAGGCTGGAAAAACGATGAAACGGAACTGCAGACCGGGGGGGTGAGTTGGGGAATCGTGCTTACCCCCCGCGTTTCAGTTTACATGGATTTTTCTCTCGGTCGGACTCTCGGCACACGAGTCAAGTCCTGTACTCCATCTAAAAACGGACGAGCGCCGCACGTCTCCGGTTACTTCGCGTCCCAGCGGCGCGTGTGACGTCAGCTTTGACTCAGCTCTCTCTCTCTCTCTCTCTCTCTCTTTCATCTGAAATATATAGACAGCACAGCGCTCGAGTTACGTTATATGGCCGACGAGACAAAGATTTACTCGATGCGGTGCGACCTTTTACCCTCCCCGATACACACACTATCCCCCCCCGTTTTTCAACCCCATGCGGTTTCCCGTCGCAGCAGCAGCGCTGAAACATCGGGAAATCGTTAATCACGAATACTCGCGCTGCATCATATCTGCCGATGGGCTGGGGGAGGGACGCGCCGATGTTAAAAGGGCCCCCCTTTTTTTCACTTCCGACCCGCTGCGCGCACAATTAATTAGAATCCGCGTGCACGGATTATTATTATTATTCTTTTTATTCCCGCTTTGGAGAAGCAACAGGGCTAATCTACATTTTTAATTAGCGACGAGGTATACACGCGCGCGACATAATAATTCGCTTTGCGCAAGAGAAAGACGCGCGTCCGAGCACGCGGGTATATTTAAAAGTCAAATGTTTAATTGCCCGCAAGAAAACGCGCGGAGATGGAAAGTGGTGTAGCAAGAAGCTAATCCCCGCGCGGAGCGCATCTCCCTCACTCCCTCACTCTCTCTCTCTCTCTCTCTCTCTCTCTTCCGAAAAGTCCTAGTCAGTGGAAAATTAGCTCATTACACGCCGGGAAATTTGAATAAGAAACGGGGGAAAAGCCGCTCGCGCGTTTGACAGGACGGAGACTGTAGAGCGGGGGGGGGGGGCGCCGAAATTCCGCGCTCGTTATCCGCAGAACGGATAGCTCATCTTCCCTTTTTTGCCGTCTCATCCTCGCTCATCCCGGGCTGCCTTACTACTATATCCACCTTCAATCGTCGTTTTCTTCTCTCGTGCGGCGAAAGATAGAGGGGGGTACAGGGGACGATTTGTCGACAGTCAACATGACAAAGACATTAGTCGGGTGCTTATAGAAAAGATCTACTTTCCCGCCCCATGCGCCGAGGCGCGCAATTGCCCTCTAAGCTCGCGCACTTCCTGCGCGGGCCATTAACCGACCCGAGCGAGGAATGGAAAAGGACGTATTATATATATATATATATATATATAGACGGTGCGGTGTTGGGCGAACCGAGGAGGCGAAACTTTGGTATTCGATTTATGTGTGCGCGACTGCGAGGGTGTCGCATGATGAGAAAAAAATCGCTTTGTTCCGAAATAAAAGTTTTTTTTTTTAAGCTGATTTATCGTTACGGAGGTTCTCAAGAACTGCACATGGTATCAATATGCGATTTTGGAATGATTTTCAGCGAATTTTTCATAAGCTTTTGCCTAAATTGATTTTTGTAATTAATCAGTAGATTGTATGTATTGTCCAAGCCTATTTCGAAGTTCAGCGAACTTTGTCAACCATACATCAAGAGTCAACAAGCGGAGAATGGAGACACACGTGACTAGTACAATGTGATGTCACGATCTACTAGTCACGTGAGAACGAGCGATCAGTATATACGAGCTGCCGTGATTGATTTCTATTTCCTTGCGCTTAAAAAGTCTATCCTTTTTAATCTGTTTTTACAACGGCTGAACGATGTTAACGAATAGAATCATGTTCTCCGCTTGGCTTTGAATAATTTTATTCACGGTGGAAGGGTAATAAATTTTAAAATGCGAATAACTTTAAATTTAGTTTGAAAGTTTTGCCATAATTGGTCTTGTCACGCTTTAGGTACAAGAATGAATAAAAAGAGTATAAAATATATTTTACATTTGCATTATATTATACATATAGCTGAATTTATCCAAGTAAATCCCCAGTATTAGTAAACGTTCCAACTAAAAATACCTTATTCCCCGAAGTCAACTCTCCCCCTGGCTAAAGAATAATAACGTCTCATGACGTACCGTGTACAGCAAGACAATATACTGATTATAAAAGCATCGAAGCGCTGGGAATAAAAATAATTACCCAAACGAATCCAGTAGCTTATGCCATAGTCGATTCGTGCCAAGTAAATTAGGCAAGCAAATCTCGCGTCTGACCCTCGCCCAATTTGGCAGACTTAAAAAACGGTAAAAAATGTAGGTGCACGAGAGAGAGGCCGAAGACCCTAATAGGAAGTGAAGTAAGAAGATGAAAAAAGAAAAGAGGAGGCGAGTGAGAACGAGGACGAGGAAACAAAGGTGTATTATATAGAGATTCGATGTGGCGCCCATGGCTCCCCTCCTTTGCTCCCTCCCTCTCTCTTGCTCTCGCTCTCGCTCCATGCCTCGCGGAATTTCCTCTAAGTGATCTCAAAGGATGTCACGTTGGGAACAAATTGATTTTCCAGTAGCCCCTGGACGGGATTTTGTTTGAGAGCTCGGAGAGAGACAGGCCGAACGCCACGGGGGACGAGATGTGGAGAGAGAGAGACGAGGAAGAAAAAAGAGGAGGCGGAACTCTGGACGATAGCGTACATCACGCGGGAAGGGGGAGAAGGAAAAACAATGGATGCAGCGCCTGGATTAAAAGTCATGAAATTAGTGCAAATCTTTCCTCGGCCCTTTTTCCTACTCTCTCTCTCTCTCTCTCTCTCTCTCTCTCTCTCTCTCTCTTTCCCTCTCTCTTTCTCGGGCTGCACGTGCCTCGTGCAGCACACGTACCTCGCTCTAAGTCTTGCTGATTTTCGTTAGGCGGGTCGATTTAATTGGAAGTAGTTGGGCAGGGGGTGGATCGTGAAGGATTTTCCCGTTAGAGGAGGATATTTATATAGCCGGGACTAGTTTTTAAGCTGGGGGCTAAAACATACGGATTTTGGGTGCAACACCATCAGTTGCAACTTAATTGCGACTCTTATATATACCCTATGTTATATATTTTTGTTGCCGGATTAACAGCAGCATGAACTTACTCTCGGGACTTGTGTGAACGTTAATGGTATAGTTGGGCGACAACAGTTCGGATATTTTACGCACTTACCGCACTCAAAGTTGCGAAGTTAGCAGCGACGCCGAGAGTGCAAAAAACTTTTTTATCACCGCGCCTTGTTTTTTTTTTTTTTTTTTTTTTATAGAACATCCTCCGCTGCATGTTCCATTACCAAAGTTACTCTTCGCATTCCGCGCGCACTAATATTTGAAATATAGAGCACACAATGGCAACCGCGTCGCATGTGTATACGTAAGAATATAATTAATCATATTCGCGTATGGCAATGATGTCGAGAGTATTTTCGCCGTATACGTAGAGTTTACGCGGGAGCGAGAGAACACGAGGACTGCATTACCTCGGGGAGGGTTCTGAAACGTAAGAGAAAGAGAACCTCTCTCGCGTGCGCGCTGCTTCTGAAAGGAACAGTGATATCAAATTAAAGCTCACGCACAACCGGCCTTTCCTTTAGCCCTGGGGCGAAAGCTTTTCCCCGTTAGAGAGAGAGAGAGAGAGAGAGTGAGCTCGGCTAGGCCAGAAGCAGTAGCAGAGAAACAAAAGAGAGAGAAGCGACATTTTGGTTTCACGTGCGCGGCTCCCTTTCAAAAACGCTTGCCGCCCGTCCCTTATGCTCAAAACTTTTTCAAAGACTATCTCTCTCTCCCTCCCTCCCTCGACTTTCCCTTTCGTATTAGCAGCGCTGTACCCGCGGGCTGATGTTCTCTCTCTCGCAATGTGTTCTAGACATCTCGGCAAATGCGGCCATCTTCACATGCGCTACCCTCGCTCTCCCACCTATACGTATATAATTGGATGAGCATAAAAAAGTTCAGGAAGAATTTTTGCATTAAAAATGTGCTTATTGATCCTGGTTAATGCAAAAACTGGCTTATATCAAATTAAGCACTTGACCGACAATTTTCTACTTCTAGTATTTTTTAGTTATTAACGAGTAATCTTGGGTAACATAACTACCGCGATGAGCGATGCATTTTTTTGAGAAATTGCATTGTTTATCGGCAGAATAGATATTTAAATTTCTAATGCGAGAATAAAGATAATTATTGCAAATGGTAAAAAAATATAATGTTGGTAAGGAAAGTCAAGAGCGGGAATGAATATGAAACAATATGAACGTTAGCAGTTCCAATGTACCAGTTTCTTAATTAATTGACGTGATAAACACTGATTGAGCAAACATCGAGGAGGATGCCAACGGATACCCCTGATAAATATCAATAGGAAACGCATAAAACTATACTACGAACGTGAAGAATTTATGTAAATTTAAAGATTCGCCTACAAATTTGACCGGTATATAAGTGGGGGAAACATTTTAAAAGTAATTTATTTGCATTTTTCACTAATAATTATCGTACGAAATCTTGATTTTTCCACTTACCAGTAAACCTCACCCTTATTCATTTCAATCATCCCCACACTTCTCCAGGTTAATTTGCTTTTTTTTTTTCAAGTTTCATATTTTGACAAGTTCTAAAGCAAAAACGCTGGTTATGTATTATGTGCATTCCCCTGCATTCCTCTGCTTTACCACGACTTCACGAGCATCCTCCTTTACTGTATAGTAAAGATATATAACGACCTATACTTTTTGGTTCCTACAATAAAGATTTTGCCTGTTCCATAATGAATAATTCTATGTAGTGTTTTCTTTATAGTTTTTGGAATCAAAGATGTATCTTGGGTCAATATTAAAAATATGCTAGGGGTAGAGATTATTCCAACTCTAAGAACGTCCCGTTAACATTGTTCGCGTATCGTCCTTCAAATATGCTCCAGTTTCACTAGCAAATAACATTCCAAAAGATTTGCTACGAATGCCAATGCATCGTTAACGTAATCATGCACCATATACACAGCACATCGACCGATAGTCTCGCTCCTTTTTTTACATGCCTTTTATTATATCGACGTGCAGGGGTAAATCGTTAAGGGAAAAAGTTGCGAGAGAGGAGGAAGTATAGCACAGAGCAGAGCGCGGTCTATTACACTGCGGCACTCGCGCGCACACATTTGCCGCGCGCGGGATTATTACTCGGCGCACTTTGCGTGTAGTCCGCACCAGCCGAGCCTTCATTATCGCGAGGAGGCTGCTGCTGCTGCTGCTGCTGCTGCTGCTGCTGCTGCTGCTTTTAAGCTGGGTGACTCGCTGGAATAATTCATTAAGCGAGGATTTTCCTTCGGCGCTTTGTGAAATACGAGCGTCAATCAGAACATGAGTAAGTGGGCGAATGTGCGCTGCCTCTTTCTACGTGTATGCGTGTGTGTGTGCGTGTTAGATTTTTAGCGAAAATACGGATAGCCCCACACGTATATGTATACCGTGTTCTTTTGTGGAGACGAGCCCGAGATAAATGCTGCTTAAGAGGTGCAGCGTATGGCAGCTTTTTTTTTAAACTTGACTTTTTATTCTACTTTGCGAGGACGCTCGTATGTCAGATTATTGTTTGTGATTTACTGGAGTTATAATGTTTATCGATGCGTGATTATATCGTTTCGATTTAATTTCAGCGCATTTTAGGGTTTCTTAATAGAAGCAAATGCATAGTAAATCTTAATTACAACTTTTTTCTTATATTTATTAAAGCAAAACTATTAAATAAGCTTACACGAAACGATTACGTTATATAAGTAACAACTTTGTTATGTCGCCTATGTATAATTTATATTTTAAAACTTTTATGAAATGAAAATAATTCAAAGTAGAATAATCGAAAGAAATTCACTTTAAACCGAGATATTATTTACAATTTTTCTCGATTTTCATTCGTAAAACATGTAAAATTTACTACGGATCTGAGTGATGTACGATAAAAATTTCTTTCATACGCACACACTCGCGTGCGCATGCGAAAAATTCACACTCGATAAAAAATCTCACGGATCCAAACAGAAAATCGTTTATCTCCATAACTAACAAATTGGAGTGTCGCTGAAAAAAGGGTATACGCGTTACAAGCTCTAAAATGAAAACTCGAGGATCAAAGGCTTAAAGGGGGAAAGTGACTATGTTCTCGAACTTTGGGGGCAGTTCTCGCAACTAACAGCGAATAAAAGTGGAACGATAGAACTACGGCCGCCGGGCGAGGCGCGGAGCTGGAAAACAATTTCAATATCAAAAAAGCCGAAGAACGACGGACGAGGAGGCGACGAAGTACGCTACATGTATATATACGTAAAAAACAAGAGATAGAGAGGAGAGGGAAAAGCGAGAAGCGCTGAAAACTCGGGCTTTTCGGCGGCGGTCAGGGACGAAGACGTAGAGTCGGGGAGGAGGAAAGAGAGAAAGAGAGATAGCAAGCGGCGGCTTTTAACGAATTGTTGTCGGGGACTCGCTAATTATTGCGCCGGAGTGAGAGAGACAGAGAGAGAGAGAGAGAGAGGGAAAGAGAGAGGGAGAGAGAGAGAGAGAGAGAAGACTTGCGTATATACATGTATATAGACGTACATAACATGGGATCGTCGAGTCGGACAAGACTCGACGGCTGAACATAACCCCATCGCAGCATTCCAAATATTTACGACTTTCACGGACATTTTGTGCCGCCGCCGACGCTTTTACTTGTTCTCTCGGTATACACTGTGGATTCCCTGCGCTTCTTTCTCTACCTACCATTATTATCTCGTGCTCTCCCTGCAGTCTTCTTTTTATATACCATTATAAGCACGATTATTCGGTATATATTTGGAAATACTTGTAATTTCTATACACATGCACGAAAATGGAATTGCAAATTTTTAGCTAATAATAATAATCAAATACAAACATTTGATCTTTGGATTAAAACTGGAATTCATAATAATGTATAAATTCCATAGCGTGAATAGTGTAATTGTGCTTTTCGGCACGGATATGCATATCAGGCCATTGCAATTGCATTTGTTTCGCGATATTCTTTTATAATTCCTTGTATTCCTGTGGGTACACTATTTCGAGTTAACTACATAAATCTTTTTCCCTCTATTGTGTTTTCTGTATTTTTTTCAACAAAAAACAAAAAAAAAAAAACATTTTTGGCTACCGCCGCTGCTCTTCGTTCCTTTCGTGTTTGTTCTTCGTAACAATGCCGACCCAAGGGATTACGCTTTTGCATCTTTGAAATCAAAGTCCTTGCGCATGCATGTATTCACATTTGTGCAGCAGCAAAATGAACTGTGAGCAGTAAATAAATACATCGTGTGCAAAAATTTGCATACACAAGTTTATTTTAGCCTTGTTTCGCTTTATCAGAGAATTCGAAAAATCAGTTATTTATATTTGTCTTCTGTTGCAGATTCTGTATATAAATAACTTTATTATGACGTACTTTTGTGAATATTTTTATTGTATATAATTAATGTCTTTTAAATATCTAAGAATAATTGTCACTGATATGAAAAAAATAATTTGGCGCATATTTGCTGGAAGTCTGGTTAAAGTCTGGTTAAAATCTGGCTCTGGCGGCATAGCACAGTGTTTGTTTTAGATGATTCTGCATTTATCTTGTTATTGTTAACATTATTGATAGGAATATTATTTATTACAAACATTTATAATCAAGTATAATACAGACTCCATATCAAACTTGTACCAGACCAGTACTTTTATAGGAGACGCACAATTTTCCAAAATTAATTATTCATCAAAACAATTCATTGCGCTATAACCTTAAATAACTTTCAATAGGAAACCAGAAGCAAAAGCCCGCACCATTTATTAGCGTCGGTACAAAGCATCTCTTCACGGTCTGTTATAGAAATTATACACGTGACAGTGAACTTCTGGAATCCTTGAATTAAATTGGCGCTAAAATGTTTCACAGGCGCAACACACAGACAAACACACATGAGCTGCAATTTCTTCCTCGTCCCTCCTCTGGATATATTTTCCTCTCTGTTTTCTCTCCCTCAACAATTCCCCGTGGCGTTTTCGCGGAATTTTCGTAAATATTCACGGTTCGCGCAACGTCGTGTCTCATACGACTTCCCCCCGGGTTTGTTCGACGCTAATTCGTACGACGTATATATATATATATATATATACATATAGGT
>UELV01136545.1:0-19501 GCA_900490015.1 Megastigmus stigmatizans
TAAAATATGCAATAAACTTATATTTTATGTATATTTTTATGCTAATTAAAATCTTGAATAAGTGATTAGGAATTGGGCAAACGGTGCAAAACTTGACCCTAAATCTAATCACTTATATTTTATAAAAAAAAATTAATTTATTATTATATGAGCTTTTGGCATAAAAAAAAAACATAAATTAAAAAGCTTTTACTTACCTAAAAGAATTTACTTAAAGAAAATTACCTTAGAATGCCTCGAGAAATTCCAAAACGAGCTAGCGATATCCTGAGATTGTTCTGTCATTTTTCCGTAAGCAACCGTCACAAATTCCACCGACTTACCAGTCTCGTATTTCGTTATTTTTTTTTTTCATGAGAACGAAATGAAGCAGTACATTTAGAACGTGATATATAAATTCCCCGAGAAACACTCTTTATTTAATTTTTTTTTTTCAAATCAATATCTATAACATTAATTATTGTAATACGATTTCTTTTTCAATGTGATTAGGAATACGAACATGATTAGGAATCGGGACAGTAACGATACTTATTAACTTCTGGGACTATAAGCCATTGGTTTTTGAACTTTGGTTTTTAATCCATGCTACATATACTTACATGCGCCCCCACATAACACATGCAACAATAAAATAAACTTTAAACAAACGAAAAACAATTTCCTCATAGAATATGTTACGGCGTTGATAACTACATAAGCAGTAATGTTCATTATTACTTTTACACACTTTCTCAGTCTCTATATTTTATTTGTTTAATAAACAATAAAATCTGTAATGGGATTTGTTCATTTTTTATTTTCAGACCTTGGAGTAAAAATAATGTCACAAACAGTGTTCATTTGTGAAAAATTAAACATTTAACAACAGTTAAACAGTCAACAACAATTAACAACACTTCTCTAATCTTAATAAAGAGAAAATTTAAAGGAGGGTCTTTCACAAAATGAAAACCAATATTTTTGGTTAAATTTGAATCTATATAGTTACTTTAAAGTATTTAGTAATGCTCAAATAAAAATATGCTTATATAAACGAATATTGTAATTAAATATTTACTGTCGAAAATGCAAGATTTTTTTAAGTGTATGAGGTTAAAATTTGTTTAGTTTTATAATGCATAACTATCATACTTCTATGCATTTTGAATAGAAATAGTAGATAAGTAATATTTAAGTATTTACGTCACAGCGCAGTAGCAGTCGAAAAATCAGCTCACAAAAGAATAGTTTATACACTTAGAATTAGTTAATAATTATAAAACAAAATTGATATGAAATAGTATATTATCCACCTAGGGAGAAAAAAAAACTTGGACAGTCCAGAATTCGTGCAAATAGACACCCGAACTAAAAGTAAGAATTCCCATGCGAATCACGCAAGGATCTATTCAAGCAACCTTGCCGTTGAAATTTTTTCCATATCTTAAAAGGGCCATATGACATAAATCATTGCACTTTTTAGAACAGTCGTTGTAAAGCCCAAACGGTGATTCATGGTGAGACCTACGTTAATTGAGGCAGAGTCCAATAAGAAAAGAATGAAGCGGCTGCGTTTTACGAATTGGTCCTCAACCCCTTCCTTCACGTTAAATTATGCATCATGCTGATTATGCAGCATTGTACATTCGTATTCACCAATAAGAAGTTAATAAGTCGTATAGATGTATATAAATGATGAAGTAGCATAAGTTGTCGATACCATTTGGGAGACACCCTCCCCTGTAAATGTGACTTGGACAAATTGTACATCGCCTTCTTTTTTGTTTGACTCTATACCATAAATATTGTGCATTTTTCTTCTTTATAATTTATGTAATATACATATTGATTATATATATTCATGCACTATACGTAAAGTTTCATCAAAATCGGTTTCCCGAACTCCTTGGTTCCCCTTGTTAATATCATTTGTAACACCATCACTTCCAAACCTCCCTTAAGTAGAGAACAACAATACCGTATCAATAAAACTTTTCATCGTAAATTAAATTTTTCCTGATCAACTTAATCTCTCAGACAATCCACCAGACTATCCAGTCAACGAGCCAGTAACTCACTACATCATTTTTCAAGCATCATCTCACACCCTTTAACTCTCGCATCTCATTGTACACTCGCACGCGCTGTCTAACAATTGCCCTCTTTTCACTTATGATAAATGGACGTGCCAGGTGATGGGACCCCTGCATTCAACTATCCACACCACCCCCGACCATTGTTACCATCGTGTTTCGTGCTCCCTTTCTGTCATTCCTTCGATACCTTCGACTCGGCCTACAATCGAGTTTTTCACGCTTTCTTGCTTTAATGGATACTTAATGGCGTTTGTAAAATACGAAGAATCGCAAATACCTAAAAAGTATAGTGATTTTCTAAAAAATCAAATTTAAATTGCATGTCATATGAAATATTATTTTGTAACTGTGTAACAAATCCACTATTTACAAGAAATGGGAGAATAATAAGTTTAGAGAATTGATGTCAATATAACATTAAATTTATTTAGTATTGCTACCTTCGGAGGTCGAAACATTTAAAATTTTCATCACTCACTATTGTCGCGTTGGGGGGAAATTATGTATAATAAAATCACATCAAAAATTCATATTTTATATGAAAGTCTAAGAATAATTCTGAGAAAGACCACAAAATAAAAGATCGTGCGATCACCGTTTTATTGTATATTGCGTTTTCGTCTTTAATTCCGATTCTCCAATTGCTGTTCGCCAAAGAACTCTCGAGAAAAGCTAAATTATACAGAGATGGGTTTTCCTTGGCCATTCTACCCAGTGTAAGCACGAGTCTCTGTATATATGATTTCGCATCTGAACCGTCATTTTTCCAGATTCCCTACTGCATCTTGACACTTGCGTCTACTTTTTTTTTGAAGGAGTGGGGGTAAAAGAATCGTCGACTAATTTTTGGCCTCTTTTCCGCACCGCGACTGAATTTTTCCAACTGTGTTTTTGTGTTGAGAAAAATGATAAAATATAAATCATTTATATCTTGTGCAACTTCTTACATTATTTATATATTATTTATCTCTTGATCCGTATCAATCTATGTGATTTGTACTTACTTTCAAAATTCGAAATCCAAATTCTGTGTCTGACGCAAAGAAGTTCAAACACCTAACCCAATTTTTCTGCATCTTAAACCCCTCCAACTCATCTACCCCCACTCCTTCCAAAAAAAGAGACGCAGGCGTTAAGCCGCTCGCATTTACTTCCGCCCTTATACTTATGCGCTATTTCTCTGCAAAGTCTCTGTCTCTTTCTCTTCATCCTTTGCGTCTTTTATAGCTCAGGAAAGAAGTATATGTATCTCACAGCTGTCAAGGTACAGAAATTGAAAAGTATGTTGCGCCACAAATTTAATATCATTTTCAAATAAAGTATCGATCTGGAAAATATAAAGGAAGTTCAATATATTTTAAATAAATATACTCTGAAATATGAACTATACTGAAAATACTCTCCTCTCTTCATAATCGCTAATATTACTAAAAGTAGCGCTCAATTTAAAAGGAAAAAAAAAGCACGTAAATATTGTATGTAAGAGCTGATTAAGCGCGACAATGAAAGGCAAACAAAAGTGCAAGAAACTACACAAAGCAGCAGTAGGATGTATGCGAGCGGGGGAGTACGGCTTGATTAAAATGAGAATATTAGGGAATTACGGACGCCTAATTGTTGCGTTACGCCTTCTGTCAACGTTTCTTTTTCGCTTCTGTTCTACTCTCGCAGCTCAATTGTGATTCGTCAGGATCGTTGTTTAGTATAACACGCGTGAAGTGTACGCAGTCATTACTATGCTCTCGAGATGCCCTGTACAAAGTGGCATTAACGCTGCGCAAAGAAACACTATGGCAGCTTAATTTACAGAATACTAAAAATGTTGAAGTAATAACGTATAATAGTAACGTAATTATGCGATAACGTAGTAACGTAATTACGTGATAATGTAATAACATTTTTTTCACTAAAATTTGCAATTATACACTAAAATATTTTGTTTATCGGATTTACTTTCTTCTATATGAAAATTCATAATAAAATTTCATAATTAATTTAATAAACCATATACAAGCAACCCTGCAAACTAATTCTGACGACCGAAAATATTTCTGTCTTGGAAGGTATTTGTGGAACTCGTAATATACGATGACGATGATAATTACTCTCAGTTCTCTCCGCTTTTCTTTAAAATTCATTTCATTTTAGAAAGTTTAACTTATAGTATTAATGTAAAAAAAGGTCTACTAATTCAAATATTATTCTATATTCTCCAGATGCGCAGTTTCTTACATTTGTCTTCTTCAGAGCAGTCCGCAGATACCATGAGAAAAGCGCCTCCTGGTAAATTATAGATCTTCAGCAATAACTCGTTGTTAAACTTGTTTAGTGTTACATTGCTCAATGAATTGAGATTCTGATCTAATAGTATGCAATTTATGATCGACGCACGATAACAGGTCCAGCACAATCTGAACATGTTCAGTTCTTGTACAGTAAATGACTTCATCTGACAGCGTAATTCTTCAATCTTGATGTTCATTACCTGTTTTAAGATACCCTTTGGATTGATATACACAACTTCCATTTTTTTCTCCTTATATATAATACTTGTTTCATCGGCGTAATATCTGTTTGTGATCTGATGTATCTGAGGGTGAACTATATTCGATGGGATACACGAATTGGGCGAATGTAAACTTTGATTCTGACAAAAGCATCGTTGGTCTATCGATCTTCTTACCCTCCGAGTCGTATGTAATCTTGTACCTAACTGAACTTTTATCTGGCGTCTGATTAACATAATAGATGTCGAAAGAACCCTTATACCATACCACATTTATTACAGATGTCGATATCACTTCAGTCTGCACTACTTTGACATTACAATCCTTTACGTCGATAATACGAATTACAGCCTTGTAAAACTTGTGATAGTTAGGATCAGGGTGATTTCAGACAGTATCACGTACTTCTTCACATACAACTTCTCGTCGTAGTTCACATTTATCGGCCACGAGAGCAGAAAGTCGAATGCTGGCTTTTCGAAGCTGCAAGATTTTTTGAAGCTGACGTTCGCAGAAATCTTCTTCTCGAACGTCATCGCACATGTTGCGTTATTTGTACTGTTCGACGGATAAGTGGATTGTCCATAAATAAAAATATTGTCTCTCGAAGCGGTCAGATCGCTGGGTACATCTGCAAAGTTTGTTACATTAGGGAATTTCCCTGTTCTTTTGTACAGTTCTGCTCTGGAGGCTTGAACAGTTATGCAAATCCAGAAAACAGTAATAACCGCAAGGGCCTTGTTCAGTCGCAGCATTCTAAAGAAAAGATGTAGATCTTATACTCATCACAATCGAATAGAAAATTCTTTGTTCTTACAGTTTGAACGTTTATTATTATTTTTTTTTTTTTTGCAAATGCAACTTAAGACATGGATATATTTACAATTCAAACACTATTTAAGCTGAACTTTTTAGAACAATTTTTAGATACATACCTTTAGAATTTTCTTCAAATTATTATACAATATTATGATTAAACGCTATATTGATTATAAAAATTACCTGGTAATGTTTCACGCTTGTATGCACATAAGCAGTTAAACTACAGGGTTGCCTCTCCCGAATCTCGTCCACTACTGACGCCATTGGTTTTTGCAAGCATATCGTTTAGGCATGTCAGTACAAAAGTTGAGAGTAAGGCGTGACATAGATAACCTTTGTAAACTATAAACTATAAGCGTGCAAAAAGAGAAAGAGCGTAATCTTAATCTTAAAACGAAATAAAAACAACTTATAATATAATATGATGTAAGCATACATATCATGCCCGAAAGAGAGAGAGAGAGAATAGAATAGAATAGAATAAATTTTTATTTCGGCCGGGGGGTATCACCCCATTTGGCCGTTCAGTGGGTTCATTCAATGATAACGATATATCTTATAAATAAAAAAAGAAAAAGAAAAATTTGAAGTGTAGACTGTAAAAGAATATAAAGGAAAATAAAAATAAAAACATAACAATTATATAAAACATAAAGAATGAATGAAAATTTGAAAAAGAAAAAAGAAACATCGCGGATTATACTGCCAATGAAGTTAAAGAATAATAAAGTGATAAATTAAAACGTACATAAAAGAAAGTAAATAAGCCAAACGGAAAAATAAAAAAGATTGAAAATTTGGCAGTTCTTGCGAATAATCTTCCTTGCGTCCAATGTTGTTGGTGTTGGTGAAGAGAGAATGAGAGAAAAAGAGAGAGAGAGAGAAAGAGAGAGAGAGAGGGAGAGAGAGAGAGAGAGAGAATAGATATTGGTTTGTTTGCATATAAATACAAAATAGATTGTTAACAATGTACATATGGTTGTATAGTATATAAAATACAGTCTTCATTTTTCACTAATCTATATAAATATTGCACTTAGTTACTATCTATGATATCACAGCTTTAGAATATGTGGGCCATTTACGAGTGGGAATCACAGACCAGACAGATAGAGACTCGTTCGTCCATCTAATTTCCAAATCGAACACCCGACATAAACTACCGTCACACTCGTCCAGCTCGTATTATGGAGAGAAGAATTACGAAGTCACAGTTCATAGCTTCTTTTCTATGTTTTTCTTCTATAGTACAGTTTCGTTACATAATGCTATTATCATATGCAATATCATAACATTTTTTTCGTTATTTATTCGTACTCAGCGGATCAAAGCACATGGGTATGCAAACCTTCAGTCTATTTTCAGCTTCGTAAAAAGAAATTTAGGTGCCGATAGGTAAAGTTCCAACATTATATTACTTTCATTTATCCTAAGTAGGGAATTTTCTTTCTAGTTTGATTTTTATTATAACCCCGTATATAACTTATGCAAAAAATAATTATGGTTAAACAATTAAGTATAGAGTAGGGTGCGAAATACCAAATAAAGTAAAGCTGTGTTTAAAGATCGAAAACAATATATTTGTATTCATTTTTAAATTGTTTCTTTTCCATCGGCCAAATTCTACTAAGCTGCTAAATTTTTAAAATCTTGCAAATAAAATAAGACTCACTCTAAAGTAAATTATTTATAAAAACTCCTGTCAGCTTTGATATCAACACGATTTTAGTAATTAAAAATATTTCGTAAGTATTTCTGCTATGCACACTATCTTGCTCGATCTGTGCTATCGATAGTAATGCTGCGACATTGCGCAGAAACGCTGTTATTTCTAAAATAGCCTATATAAATTGTTCAGATTGGCTAAAATTAGTTACTGTACAAACGTAACGCCCAAAACTTGACCATCTATGTCCAGCTCAATTCGGGACCCACCCATTTCAGTATTTATTCATAGAATTGCCAAGATCTGTAGAAAAGTAGGCGTCGGTCATCTGAACTGACCTCGCCGGCGCTTCTGGTATTCTATTACTTACTGACCATACCTTCTCTCTCACTTTCTCTCTCTGTCTCTCTCTCTCGCGCTTTCTCTCTCTCTCTCTCTCCCTTTCTTTTTTCATTCGTCCGTTGCTACTGCATTTTCACGTCACACGCTGCGTGCTACAACGTCGAAAAAAAGCTAAAGTAACGCAGCTGCGCAACGACTACGATAATAATTGACGTTGTGCCTGCGCGCACCAGAGAGAGAGAAGAAATTTACCCAGTTGGGTGCCACTCGCTTCCCCTCCCCCTTCGTTTATAATTCGATCATAAACCCCTTGACGCGCCGACAATGTTGACATTTGGTTATTTGGACGTCAAGCTGCGCAGGCGCACACTTCGCTCACGGCGGGACTACACCCCTGATTTGTCGTCTTGTGCAGAGCGCGCCTATCTATAATATATAGGACCACCCGCTTGAGAGAACGCTAGCTCTATTTTTGTGCATGCATGTGGATGTGTGTATATACGAATGTGCACGTAAGGCTATAAATTGTCAACGGAGAGTTAATCAGTGGATAAAGAGACGTACGTTTCAGCTCCTGTAACTTTGATGAAATTAACAGGAAATAATTGACGTTTTTTTTCAAATTTATGACTGGTGGCTTTAAAACAAACAACTGAAGATTTAGGTTTTTTTTGCTAAAATTACGGTCTTTTTTGTGTCAAACAGTTTTTATTGGATGTATTAAAATAATTATCATTGGTGAGTTACGCAAAATACCCTGACTATATGCCGTCGGCTCGGTGGAAAAGATACCTATCTGAAATTTGAGTTTGGATTGGATTGGGAAATTGGAAAAGGGCCTATTTATATAATAAAAGGACATACTTTTTTTTCAAATTTAAGTTGATAGCAATGACACGGAAACTTAAAATTACAAATAAATATAATAATATTATAATATTGCCATTATTATTTATTTTTTTAGATGGGCCCTTTTCCAAACATAAAATTCAGATGAGCCCTTTTCCACCGAGCTGACGATACTAAGTGATAGTTTCATTTTTACTTTTATTTCTTCCGTCGATACATTTTACTAGTTCACAATTCAAGTATAGTTAGCTATACTAAACAATAATTCAATCAAATAGATCTTAACTCGAAATCGTTTAAGATATATGTTATACTCCATTTTACCAAATTTTCTAATTTTTTTTTAAAATCAAATTAACTCAGGTGATTATGCAGCTCAAAAATAATCAATTTCAAATATTTGTAGCTTCGTTATTTTAAGATATACATATACACAAACCCACACCGGCGAAATGTTACAAGATGTTTTTGCATGTATATGAAGTAGTACTTTTTTCCGGACCTTGAGCCTCAAGACCGTGATTTAAATTTATTTTGTTATATATATACTGCTATTAGAAATTATTTAAGTTTGGAAATTGTTAGCCAAGGTCATTTCTTGACTTTAAATGGGACCCGGGCGAGTATTTATACTTACCGCCATTTACAGTTTCGTAGTTATTTTGCTTAATATTAAAATATTAAAAATTGTATAATTTTTAATTATATATTTACAATATAAGTCCGAAATAGTAAAGGGTGATATCTATACTCACTCGCGTTCCTCTTAAGATTAAAAGGTTTTTAAGATTAAGACTTGAGTTTTGTGATCAAATTTCAGATGATGTTAAAATTAGCAAAAGATTTGTTTGCACGTATTTTATTTTACATAAGACCAGTTTAAAAAAAAATATCGATAAATACCGTGGATTGTTGAAGACATCTAAATAATCCTTCAGCAGGTATTACAATTGAAAATATTCCGCTTTAATGCTCTTTTACGAATCTTTTACCACAAATCTTCTGCGAACTTCAGTATGATAAATATCAGTCTCAAAGAATAAAAATACTGAAATTACGTAGCATTAGTTCACTCTCGAACTGTGAGGTTCAAGAGCAGAGTGTATCAGCAGCCACGCGTATATCAAATCACGCATACACATCTCCGCCAAGCGTCTCTATGCTCTATCAAAATGCATAGAAAGTGCACGATGTGGCGTAGCATCTCGATTACATGGCAGAGAATCCACGGAGAAGGAAATGTAATACGCACATACGTATATATACACGCGTCACCCGCTCACACCAATCATCATCTTTTTTTTTTCCTTCTCTTGCGGTCTTCTTTTTGTCGGTCAAAGACTTGCGGAGAAGGAGAGAAATATAGAAGCGAAAACCGCACAAAGGATATCGTGGGCTCTGCGGCTTTGCAGATGCGGGACCCCTTCCTCCTCATCCTTCTCCCTCTTACTTCTTATTTTTAGTTGCGAAAAACTCACCTGAACGTCGTCAACGTTATTATTCATTCGCTTGCACGTTTCTGCAGCACAAACCCTATTACATACTATGAAAGTATTACAGAGCAGTGGTTTACAAGCGGGAAATTACAGCTATACTGAGATCCTATATGCCTTTCTGAAATTTCTCGTAAAGATTATTCGGCGCCGTGTTATCTAACATATAGCAATTATAAAGCATATGGTTAAGCTGGATAAATAGACGTTATATAGTATATATAAATAATTATATTCTCTACTCTTAAAAAAGTTATGGCCAATTTCTGCGAAGCATTTAAAGGATTACAGGTATAGATATCCGTTTTGAATGGTGCCAAAGTTTACAATATTGTTACATAGATTCATATTCTAATTCTAATTTATGAAAGAATTATGTATGTACGTTTAAGTATTGGAAATTAAAGTGGAGTCGTGGTGGCTGTATATAACATATATATATTTCAATATGGCTATGGTTTCATGATCGCCGTAGCATGGACCTCAGTTTTTTTTAACGTATATAAAATTTGTTAGACTAGAAAAGTTTCAAAATTAAGTTAAAAAAGTATTCAATGATGGGTACGGATCTCAAACATATATACTTTTCTTTATAACCTCTTCATAACCGCTGAGTATCGCTGTTTACATTGAGTTGAATGGGAGTTTTTAAATTTTTGTCATCATAATGATTGAGTTAAATAATTTCTGTGACTATGTTGGTAGCAGTTTGCGAGAAAGAAAATATATAAAGGGACATCATCGACTTTGTTTCAACTAAAAATATTTTTGAATGTGGTGACTGCAATAGCTAACAACGAACATAACCTTAAAGTGAAAGTTCTGTGCTCGTTATGTGATTTCACATCAATTATTTCAAAAGTACTTAGTCACTAATATAAACAATGCGTGCGTTTGGAGGAGGGAATGTATGAAAACAATTAATCTTTTGAGACTCAAAAATTTGCAGTTTGCCAATGGCCACGAACTTAGATAAATTACGTACAATCGGCCCTTTTCAGGGCCAATATGATGAACAATTCCAACTAACAACCTCTTGATGGTGCGGATAGTGGTCAAAACCAGAAAATATGGTAGTGCCAAAAGTTTTTCAAAAATGTTATCTCCAATAACTCATGAACTTATAAACAGCGTTTGTTTCAAATATCGAATACTGCCTAGCATACGCCAAAAAAAGAGATTTTCAGTTTTTTTAAATGCTACGGAATGGCATGGAAAAATTGTAGAGAATTGATTTTTTTTTAATTGAAGAGGAAGAATTGAACTTTGATTTTCCGGGATCAGAATTTGAAAAAAAAAAATTATTTAGGTTCGTGTCAATTGGCAAACTTTGCAAACTTTGCTCAAATAAAAAAAATACACCTTGAAATCGTAAAGCTGAAATTTATGCTTTAATTAAAAAAAAAAAAATTCGATAGGTCTACGATGATTTTTCGCTATGCTCCGACCTACCGAAGATTGGCAATTTTGAAAGGAACATAAGTTGTTACGATAATTTTGTTGCCGAGTGTATTAAATATTCTTAAATAATTCTTGAAATGTTTTATTACTTAAGTTATCTATATAAATTATATATTACATATATATTGGAACAAATAATTAAGTTTGAGAAAGTTAAGATCCAAAAAATTGGTAGCTGTTTTTTGACTTTAGTTATTGCAAAAAATGTTACGAAAAAAAAGTAGGCTTTCTAGTCTCGGTATACCCACTGTCAATTCAGACCGTCGTCAATACAACAGCATAGCCTCAAAAGAAGGACTAAAGAAAGTGCACTGCGAGATAGTAACCCTCCTCTAGAAAGATACGTCTTGAGTGACATAAGTCACTCGGACTCGAATTCAACATCAATGCATGTAGTATCGCTTCCACTTTCCAAGTCTCTTTTGAGTATGCGATCAGAAGAAAGAAAGTGAGTAAAACGATAAGAGGAGGCAAGCCTTGCGTGTGCCAGGTCAGCCGTCGGAATAGGATTACAGCTATCGATATCGAATTATACGTCGTCTTTAATCAATATCCCTCGAAAGAAGAGAAAAAAAAATAGAAAAAGAGGGAAAAAAGAATTAATAATATCTAAGTTCCATTTATAATCATCATTAAGCGCGATTTTCTCTATTTATATATATTTTTATTTAGTTTTCTGTTTTTTTCTTTTTTTAGTTTCCCGTTTATTTTACTAGTTTGGATCTACTATCTATCTACCTATTGTCTAGGTTCATTTAAACATTATTGCATAATGCAATGCGGTGATCGAAATAAGATTCAAGGCCATACTGCTGTATACGTTTTCTTTCTTCTAGAGAGTGTACGTTTCATTGCATGCCTACAGGCAAATTATTTTTCTCAAAGTAGGTAAAAACCATATTACTGGTAATTTTCATATAACTCAGCTTCCGAAGAACCTGGAATTATTTTCTAAAAAGTAAATTTAAATAAGAAGAATGTGCTTTTAATTTATGACTTATTGTAAGTTTGTGGTACTTACTGAACAAATTATGAAAGATTCAAAACATTTGCAATCTAGCCTGAAAAATATACTTCTCGGTTAATTTAATTTTGTTCGGACAGAATTAAGTACTATAGACTGTACCAAGAAATGTTAATTTTCCTAAAAATTCTAGAAGTCTAAAATTACTTTCTGAAGATAGTCGGAAGATAGCTAGATTGATAACCTGGTAAAACCTAGGCTTAAGACTTTGAAAAAGGAATGAGCAACGTTATAGCAGTACTATACTATAGTAGGTTTTGCTTTAAATGATGCGTCAAAACAGAATCGAGAATACCGTATCGAAATCTAATACTTAACGTAGTTCTCTCCAAAACCCTATTTCTTAGAATATGTCTAAAAAATTTTCTATTTGCTACTTTAAGTATACTTTATATGTGGTTAAAATCTGGAACCCACAAGCGGCATGAAATTTGGAGATATTGAGCCTCGAAATTGCATACTTTGACATTGAAAGCCTATATACTGAAAACCTATGGCCAGAGACGTTTCGTTCAATTGCAAACCAAGTTTTCTTAGAATTTTTTTGAAAAACTAGCACATGATGTAAAATAATGCTACGAATCATAGAGAAAAAGCTGGATAGGGCAAATGGTGCTCTTTTTAAAGATACAACAATCCAAAGTTTTAATTCCAGGCTATAGTATATCTATATAGGTGCGCAGTTTTTCACTCACTTTTAACTTTTGGGTCCTATTTCTATCTATCTTTCTTTCTATCAACATTGTGAACTTTAATATTATAAATTTCGAGGTTTTCACATTAGATAACACTGTGTTATATCTTAGACAACAAATTTTCTAATTTAATACCGAGTTGAGCACCACGGCAGGGAGAGAACGACCTTAAACGGATAATTTAAGTATTTTCCATACTTGATATTGCAAGTATTATTAAGATATTTCTCAAAAATAAAGAGTATATTTGATTTATTAGTTTGAAATATATTTCAACCAAAACCTCACATTAAAACACTCCAAGATCACTGCATTCCCTCGAAAACTCATTAGCAACAAACACATTGTCCAATGTTTTACCAATGCAATCCAAATCAGAAACTGCCCATATTACACGTTCGCTTGAAAAGGCACAAACATCCACTTAATCCGTCACTCATTCTTTCCCCAAGAAAGCAGCCAGTGAATCGTTCCTACATTTGAAAAAGAGCATGTATCCACGAAGAACGAGGGCCGCAAACAGTCCAACAGCTGCCGCAAAAAAGTCCGTTCCGACGCAAAGACAGTCAGACAGACCGATTCAAGCTGGAAACGCTTTTCCATCTGTTGCGTGCGTGACTTATCTTTTCGCGCAGCAAATTAGTATCGCTCGTAGCCAGGATGGTGTTAGGGACCAATGTCAAGGATCGGCGATGTGCTTCCGGAAACCTTGACCGGTTGCACCATGTTGCAAACACAAAAAGAAATGCACGCGCGCGAGAAAGGGAGAGCGGGAGAGAGAGAGAGAGAGAGAGAGAGAGAGAGAGAGAGAGAGAGACTTCCTATGTAATTTTCTGTTTTTTTTTGCTCACAATGGCCAACTCCTTCTGCCCGGAAGAGAATGTAAACGAATCGAATATCTCTTTGCGGTCCATTTTAGCGAGGATAAGGGTCACTGAACTTTTAAAAAGTGGAACTTTTATATGATTATATTTTTCTATTTTTCTTTGCAGAAGCATTATTTCTAAGTAAACACTTTTATTTGTTGTCGAAACGATAATGCTATTTTTCAGGCTTACTACGTCTTTCAATTGAAATAACATGGCATTGCTCCTAATATTGGCAATGTTTGAAATCTGGAAATTTAATAGTGTATACAAATATGAATACAAATTTCTTATGAGACAAAACTTTAAGACAATAGTATTCAGAGTAAAAGATTATTTTGAAAA
This sequence comes from Megastigmus stigmatizans, assembly GCA_900490015.1. Lineage (NCBI taxonomy): Eukaryota > Metazoa > Arthropoda > Insecta > Hymenoptera > Megastigmidae > Megastigmus > Megastigmus stigmatizans. The sequence goes on from UELV01136545.1 coordinate 14,149, forward strand.
GCGTCTAAAATCATTTCTTGATCAAACGTTCCTTAGTTACAGTTTATGAATTATACAAACATAGAAAATGTCTGTGTATTTCAATTCTAGATTTACATAAACCGAATAGGTATATTTAAAAATCTATGCCCGAATAAAATAATATATATTTATATAATAATGTATATAAGCACATAACTGAAATTTCTAAGTATGTATCACCTAGTTGCCAATTTCAAAGCATTATGAAACAAATAAACGGAAAACTATGAATGTAGTTGAACCAGCAATTACCAGGATGTCAATAATATTTAGATAAGTATAGTAAAAAGTTTTCTTGTAGCTAATAATTCAACATCAATAGACAATAATTGGTTATGTTAACTCTGATACAATTATGTTAGTATCAGTTTTTTCCAGACATTCACTTTTACACATATATTATGCCGACACTAATGGCTTTTTGATAAATTTTTTAAATCTAGAATTTTAAGTTCGATTGTGACAGCGAATTTCCTTCTACGCTGCGAAACATCTAAAATAAAATATTACCTATTAAATCGTATTCTTCAATAAACTTAATTGCATTTTATACAAATATGGGGTTGCAAAATCTAGTCCAAAACTCAAGAAAATAATTAACTTCTGGTATATATTGTATCGGCTGCTTCACCTCAAAACAATCGATAATCGTACCATGAGCCAAAAATAAATCATGCTTGATAAAGTTAGGATATTATTTTAATTCAGCGCCTATCACACACACATTATGTAAATTAAATATATACAAGATATAAAATACATATTATTGAATATGTTTTTATACTGCGTCATCGTGAATCCATTACTTTAAATGGCAAGTCACTATATTTGTAACGTATTATTATATTATTATATAAATACTTATACCGATTCGATAAGCCTATAACTATTGTCACGTACTCGACTTGGATGCTTCCTTTCGCTAGCAGACAGTCTATTAGACACCGAACTTCCGCCGATTCGAGATTCGCTGTAAGCGCAGCACAGGTACCGAGGACGGACCTGCTGGCTTTTAAAGTAAGCATCGCGGATCGAGAAGTAAGCTGCGGGTAGCAACGATGGCTAGTCTATATATAGAGACGACCTAGTAAGGTTGAACACACACACACTCTCTCTCTCTATCACACATTTTTTATGAAACAGCAAGTTCAACTTATCCACGCCTAATTATTTCGGCACCCTCCCCCTCTCGATGACTCACGCTCCATACATAACACTATAGATTTCCTACAGCACACTTACATTGTTAAAAATATTGTTAAAACAAAATTGTATCTTGTTTATTACAAACAAAACACGTTATTATAATTCTTCGAATAAATTTATTTGTTGTTATTTGTACAACTGGGCACATATTCCATCTTTATTTTTACGACAAATCGGCGGTCTTCTATGACTACAATATTCTTTTGAAGTTTGTTATTTAATTATTAGTCATATACAGATCACTGTTGTCGCACCTTAATTTTTACAATACAAATTCTCTAAAAAATACTCCGCATGAAATGATTGTGATTTTCTCAAGCGATTAAATACCTCGATTGGTATAGACTTTTGATATCTTTCGCAACGCCGCAAAAAAATAGAATAATTTGGCAAATCTATAAATGAACTTTGTAAATCTAATAATAAAATTTCATTATTTAATAATTGTTTTGGGTAATTTTAATTTTCACTTTTAACAACTTAGAAAATGGCAAATTGACCTAACGATATTATAACTGCGATCTAATCAATTGTTCAAACACTAGATTTATAGACTAAGAAAATTAAATTTCAATTGATAATTTTAACTATATTGCATTAAAGAAAATTGGGACTGTCTCCCTTTGTATTTATAGTTTTGCTATGTAGTACGTCAAATATATCAATTTTCGTGATTCTTCATAGTAACTGTGCGCTGTGTAAGAAAATAATAGATTACGTAAGTATTGAGCAAAGGACTTCACCCTCGTCGAGATAATCTAAGCGTACGTGTTGCGTACAATATTTTTCAATGCAATAAAAAACGGTTGCAGTGGAAAAATAGTACACGTTTATACCACGAGAGGAAAATAAATTGATCAGTCCAGATCTTGTGTTTGCCACAGATTCTTTACAACACTTCTAGACTGTGCTTCTTTCATCCCTAAGTGCGCAAGATATACACGCACATACATTCTTTTTTATTCAGTATTATATTTATTTTACTAGATTTATATTGATGTAAAAAAGCTTCTACCGTTCGACTATCGGAACATGTTTATTTTGTCGAATCGTCCTTACGGCTTGCGAGTGAGACAAACGTGTAAAAGTAATTGAAATGATATTATAGGACTAATAATTAAATAAAACACATTTCATCCGTATACAAATTTATTAGATTAGACATATGATTTACAAGAACTGATCTTCAAGATCCAACATTTTAATATAAAAACAAAGCCGCTCTTCGGACCTAACAAAATTAACTCACATAAATACGCCCCAAATCCAAACCGATTCTAATCACCCTTCCAACTAACTGTAACCCTCTTTTTCCCTTCCTTCTCTCATTTTCGTCCTTCTTCCTCACACGCGTTGATGCATCCGATCCCATCCCCATATTTCTCATTCGCACCCCTTTTCACCGTCGTCATGGGCCGCCAACCATAGCGCGTAAAGTCTTAACCCCCGCCCCTCATCCCTGCACCCTATTGGCCAATTGGTACGAGAGGCGAGTCGCACCCGATTGGTTGAACTACCGAAGGGGTGCGATTCCTCCCCTAAACATATAGAAAACGAGGAAGCTGTAAGGCATCATGTTGGCCAAGTTGGGTATTGAAAAAGCGCATACAAATTATCGACAAAGACAATGCTCTTTGGGTTCGATTTTTGGTAGATACCGTAGAGCGTAAAATACGAGCTACTAAAAAAATACTTGAATAATATAGCCCTTTTACGTAACAGTCAAGGGATCGCATGTACATTTACATGAGAACCAAGGTAATGACGACCGGACGCGAACGCTTTTGCCGCGAAATGAAAAGAAGATGCAAACATCGCGTGAGTATTGTAAGCATAAAGATACTTATGGAATTTCTAAAGATAATTTGGCTCCGTCCTCCTATTATACTCTGAGAATATCTATTTTGACTTGCGGCATCCTATAAAATAAAAATATACCATAAACTTATTATAAAAAGTTTAAATTAATAGCCTTATAAGAATCTATTATAATAAAAATCAATTATTAGGGATAAACTGTTGTGCATAAAAAATGGAATAGAGTGAACAAAACCGATCTAAATTCAAGATGGAGAAGATAGAAAATCGAAGAAAGTATCCAAAAAAGATACATAGATCCGAGATGCTATACTTACATAAGGGAGCAAACAACTTCGTAAAAGAGAGATGGAGTGGCTTTGATCTTGCTTACAATGCGAAATACGGAAGCTCGCTCTTTTCTGTTATGTACATCTACACCATAGAAACATATATACATAAACGTATCGCTTTCGGGTGGCATCATATAAGATAGAAGAGGAACAGCACCCGACTAATCCGCTTACGCAGGTCCTTTTTTATTTTTCAGGTTATGTAGTATCCGTGTCGGGACAGTAGGTATCGCTGCTACTGATCTACGTTGGGTGCTATTGTTGTCGCGTTTTGTGAGGAAAACAGCATTTTCGTCGCTCGAGGTGACGACAAGAAGGGACTTAACTTATCTCCGTCACAACAGGATTTACACCAGAGAGCCGCGCCTACTACGCTTTTCTTCCCTGTACCTTTTTTCGTATTGAATTTTTTCGTTGCATGGGAGCTTGAGAAAAGAGAATTTTCTCATGGTAGTGCTGGAATGAACTTTTTCGTCACGAGATCTAATTCTTAATATGCAGTAAACAAGTATATATTTTATCAATTCATCGGTTTCCTTCACTTTTGTTCGTTTTACAAAGTATACAAATAATATTCTCGGAGATTTACTCTCCGAGGACACTCATCAAGTGGAGATCTTAAGAGACTGAATCTAATTTCAATGAGTATAAATTTTGTTAGCTCGAGAAGATCAATAACTTCCTCTAAAGTTTGGTAAACAAATAAGAACTGATTAAAAATGAAAAATTAAGGGAATGTGCAATGGCCAGAAAAATAGAGATATATTTTTGTAAAAGAAAACTTTGTCAGAACCTCGGTGATGCAAACATTATGTAATTTTAAATTGACAAATATTGCAACACACATTTATTTATATGAAAGAATGATTATAGCAAAAACTGTATTTTATTAATATGAGAATTTCTAAATTAAGAGTGTCAAAATCGTTGTTTCCCACAAGATCCTATGTTGAAAGCTACAAAAACGTGTTTGTTGAGATTTTTTAAACTAGCCCATAAATAAACTTAAAATTTTAACTACGTATTTTTGGCATATTATTCTAATATGTGCAAAGTTTAATGACAAACTGTCTGTTAATTCTGAAACCGATAGAACCTCCTTAAGAAGTAAAATTACAAGTTTTCAAAAAACTTTTGATTATTATAAATATTCGTTATCAAAGTTCAGTTTCGTTAATTTATTATTTTAGGTTTGTTTGTAGTGAATCTTGTCGATTGCGATTTAAGTCAACTATTCATAGCAGTAAATGTAAAATAATTGATAATATATTTTTTTTCGATTGGTTTAATAAGCACAAAGACAATAGGAGAGAGCGGGATGGTATAGACCTTTTCTACTTTGTTTTAATATAAAATTTAATTTTAATTAGAGTAAACAAAGATTTTAATTTTTTTATGTATAAAAAAGAAAAAATGGAAGTCAACATGGGCCGCTGTATAAGGTTCATCGTCAGTTACAGCTGTTTGAAGAAGCTGTGTGAAGACATAAGCTAGCAAAATGGCATGCAGATATTGGATAGTCGAAATAAAAATACTAATCGACTGAAAAAATTGGATCAGTTTTTTTTAATAACTAAAAGGCTGCAGATACAATAAGTAGCATAATCGAAGAGTGCAGTTCAAAATCCATCGATTAGTATTTTATTTATTTTGATTTATCCAATATCTGTAGGCTAGAGTAGCACAGCCAAGCGAATTTATTCAATACAACGATACTATTCCGTATTAATTAAACCTATAAATAGTGTAAAAAGCAAGGAAGGATATATAGAACTCTATTTTCTCGTTAATTTGGCATGAAAATTTTAAAATTAACAATTATAATATTAGCTAATTATACTTCCCCATTATTGCACCATCATTATTTTAGTTCTAGCATTGACCACCTTATGGAAATCTAACAATGACTTTGGTGCCGCTGTTACTCTTACCAAGGCGAATTGGAGGCATTTTTTCCCTCAAACTTCCGTGTTTTC
>UELV01136547.1:0-21970 GCA_900490015.1 Megastigmus stigmatizans
ATATGTATATATATACACACACACACACACACTACGCATTGTTGTAACGGACGTGATCCACTCGATCCGACACTCGGGCCACTCGACACACTCTATAAGCTTTGGTAATTTTAACGGATATCTCTCACAGCTCATAATATTCACGTGACTTTTTCTCTTGTTTACCCAAGGATGGGATACTAAATATACTTGAGCTATGGATCATCCCGAGTGAAATTTTTCTCCTCCTCTATATATTCTTTACTAATCGAATTTTTTTGGTATATCAACGCACACTCTACAAGCAAAATAAAGAAATATAAAACATACAAACATTAATACACGAGGACACATTTTATTTCATTAGTAGTATTTTATATTCATTTTAGGATATTATTTTAATTAATACCCAATTTGTGAATTCGAGCCAGTAAAGTCACACTAGCTAAATCAAAAATGAATTGATATTGAATAAAAGATTGAAATTGAAAATTCAAGATTAATTCACACTAAAAGTATCACAAAAATATACTTATAAAGGAAAGTGGAAAATTACTTGCATGAATCCAAAGCTATTTCACTGAACTACATTAAAAAATAATAGTAGAAATAAGGATCTTTTATCTAAACATTTAATATTTTTCCAAGAGTATATACAGTATTATGAAAATCGTAAGATATAGTGAGTAATCACTAATTATTTGACGAATTTGAACTATACGTTCTTTTGGATATCGCTAGATTTTATTTTTATTTTTAAGCGATTTGTATGATATTTATCCATATATTTTATATTGAGAATTAGCATAAGTAATCGTAATTATTTGTAATAATTCTAATGCTAAATGTATAAAAAGATTCATTGATTGTATTACTTATGAAAATCAATTATGAAAACAATACTTTTTATAGCAATGCACAATAAAATAATAAATACAAAATATAGTAATGATTTAATTAAGTTAATATAAACGTTAGTAAATTACTGTAAGTTTGATATTTGAGAAAAAGAAAAGGTATTTTCACATATTTACAATTTCACTATGACATATAAAACATTGAATAGAAATGAAATTTTGAAAAGAAAGTAAAAACCTATTTATATAAGCAGCAGAGACGAACATCGAAACGATTTAAAAACAAACTTGACAAACGCAGAATATGATTTTATGTGTTGTCAATTGTAAATTTATGTGATAGGAAATTTAGTTTCAATACAGTAATAAATTATTTGCAGTGAAGCCTATGAATTTGTACAAAATTTATCAGAAATAGATAAAATTCGTAAATCTATCAATCATACTTTAGGATAAAACATTTTTCACAATATTTGATACAGTGATAAGAAAAGTATATCAGTATTGTTACATGTGGAGGATTCTCGAGTTCTGCTCGTCACTTTCTTTTTTTTTTTTCTTGCTTATTAAGGTCGAATCTACTTGGTTGTTAGTGACCACATTTACAAAATTTGAAATAAATTACAATACCTATATTTGATTACATTTATTATGATTAAATTAGATGAGATGTGATATGTCTATTCGTTTAAGTTAAATTATGAGTTTCTCTATGGTTTCATCTCGAGTTCTTTTTCAAATATCTTCCTTATGTCTTCTGGTATTTGTAATTCTTCTTTGACATTTTTATGTTCCAGATATTCGATAAGTAGATGGTTGACTGTCAGAATATCTTTTTTTGGTTAATACGAGTGTTCGTATTCTTATATAATACTTAACATTGATATAGCATCTAATAAATTCTTAAGAAAGTGGTAAGTACAATAATGTTTTAAATAATTTGTTAATTTCATTTAATCATGTTGTAATCGTAATTAAAAGTAAGACTTTCTCAAGATCAAGATATTTGCTAAGCAAATCGAAGCTATATAAGTGTAGATAAGAAAGATAACAAACAGTACTTTATAAGTAATTTATTAAGGCGTAAAGTTCTATTTTCTTATCTATACAAGACTTTTTGTCTATGCGTAAAAAAGCATAATCTTACATTTCCATTAAAAGCTTGGTATAAAATATTAATCACACGCGTTCGCGCTTATAAATGAATCAAGTTTAAATTCTGCCGGTTCGTAATAAAATATTCTCGCAGTTGGAGTAAAATCGGTAAGAAAAAAGAATATTATAAAAATCATCGTTGAGCCGCAAGCAATTTGTTAAAGAAACAGTTACAACGCCTTTTTTTAGTAGACAATAATTAATTTGCTTTCACGCGGTGCGTAGGTCATTAAGCATGTAAAATGATACATTAAAATTTTTCCTATTCATTAATAGAAATTCCATTAAACGGGGAAGAGGAAGGAACGACTAACGCGAGGAGGAGGAGAGAGGAGAGTAAGAGCTGCAGAGGAAAGAAAAAGAAAGTGAGAGAGAGAGAGGGAGAGGAAAAAAGTGTGGCACATCGATTCGGTCGAGGGGATCGGCATGGCGGCTGCGGCGGCGGAGCGCGAGGAGTTGGTTTCGCGGATAATGTTTCTTTACCCTTCCGAGTCTCTCTTTCTCATTCCATCTCGCACTGAGAGAGAGAGAGAGAGAGAGAGAGAAAGTGGGAAGGGGGAGTGGGGAGAGGGAGAGGGGCAGCGAGTCGAAGCACTGCAGGGTCCCCGCAGCTTTGCGCATATACGCGGGCCCTCCCCTGCGCGCGCCGCGGCGTACACATATATTTTACGGCCTTTTCTTCGCCTGACAATTCTTTAGCTGCGAATTATGCTCGCCCCGCGTTTGCGTACACACATATATATGTATATACATAGGTTGTTTTTAACATATCTCTAATGGAGGAATTGTTAGGAGTCTCCGGGTCTCTCTAGTGATCGGTGGATGCTTCGCGGGGATTAATGCCTGATAAATCACGTTGCACGCGCGGGCACGCTTTTTAGTGCGTGTACGTGTGCGTGTGTGCGTGTGTGCGGTGCGCAGCCTCCTCCTCCTCCTACCTCTTCCAGCTGTCCTGCCTACCTTCCTTTATTTTCATTTCTCGCGCTTGCACACATCGTCGCTAAGCGAATCCTTCCTTCCTCCTTCTCGTGGCTCGCGCTTGCACAATGCGCGCCTTCATATAGCCGCGGCAGCCGTATACCTTTTTCGGATATCTTATAAGAGAATATTAGTATGCGGAATTTATGGGAATGCTGGGCGAACGGTGATTTGTTAATTAAAATTATTTACTGGCGGAAGGATAAATTGATAAGGGCCTGCCTGGAGCGAGTCCGCATGAGAGAGCCGCCCCGCGGCCGATAAAAATATTGACTGGATGCTTTATTACCCACCTGTCCGCGCGGCCCCCTCCATTTTCCAATTATCAAATATTATTCTCTGCGCAAGCAAGGCGATTTTGGCATTTTACGCGCTTTTCCGCACCGAGCGAGCCGCAGTTCTCTTCCATTCTCTCAAATATCCTCCTTATCATAACGTAATAAACTTGCTTGCGAATGTAATCATTAATGACGTGCACCGCGTGTTCGTGCATGCGCATGCAGTTGTGTTCCCGAAAGTGTATACAGTACTTTTACACGCGAATATCGGGAAAATATGGTTATATACGGTTGCTCGTCTGCACGAGGAAATAAACGATTTGGAAACACTGAGTATCCGAGAACTACTCGCTAATAATTAAAAGCTAACGATAAGGCATTTGTGTTTATCAAGCGCCACGCCGACCCGTATAAAAGGATGTGTTTTTGAATGAAAGAAAAAAAAGAGAGAAACATAAGAGAGTATAGTCGCGGCGGCTGTGGAAAAAATATTCTCATTACTTTCAAATTGTAGACTCGACGCTATATGGGGCCGTAATAAATCGAAAGCACTTTTTCTCCTGGGATGCGCTCCTCTCCGCGCGCGCGAGTCTGCCGCGGCGCACTGTTTAAAAATCTTTTTTTCCATTCTGACAAACGTTCCGGGAAGAGCCGGAGAAACATTGAACCATCAATTTCAAATGTTATATGCATTTAGTACCATCGTTAAATGCCCCGGTCACGGATCTCTTTCTCTCTTTCACATACACACACACACACACACACACATAGACAGAGACAGACAGACACTGAGCGGCGAGAGCGAACGTCTAAAAGCGCATTAAAGCGAAAGAACCGAGAAAAATTCACAGATACTTCGATTATTACGCTTGTAGTATTTGAGCATCATATCGGCTCTCTCTCTCTCTCTCTCTCTCTCTCTCTCTCTCTTTCGCTCGTCGCAAAAAAGGGAGGACGAGTCTCTTGGCCAATTGAGTGGAAAACCAAAAAGCAGTTCAGCTGCTTGCCCCCCCCCCTCACCCTGTCTCTGTCTCTCAGCTAGGCTCTCATATCCCTTTAACTGTAGCGAAACAAGAAAGCAGAGAATGGAGAGAATGAATGAGGAGGAGAGGGAAAAAGCAAAGGCAAAGGTATATATGTATATAAGTGCACGAGAGAATGAGAGAGAGAAGGTGATGGTAATGGCACTCCCCCAATATTGTGACTACCATGTCGACAGAAGAACTTTAGGTATTCAACATGCTCGTCGGGCCGGAACGCCATTTATTATTCTCCGGCGTGAACAGCGCACAGATTTATTGAGCGACGTGTTGCCGGGCTCAATGTCGCGCAACCGTGCGTGTGCACGCTCCTTCTCCCTCTCTCTCTCTCTCTCTCTCTCTCTCTTTCTCTCTCACTCTCGCGCTTGCACAGCTATACCATATATATATAGCCATGTAGTCATATAGGGAGTAGCGCGAGCGAGGCAAAGCACGCGGTGGTTGGATGTATTTGTGGCTTTTGAGGTTTTGTCCGTTCTTTGAAGGAAAATCAATAGGGTGCTCGGAGCTCTTGACGCGCTGGCTGCTGCTGGTGCTGCTATATGCGAGAGAGCTAAAAGACCTGGGCGGTCCCGCGCGCGCTCGCTTTTATATGTATAGGTGTATGTACGCACTCACTCAGGTTATACATAACAGGAGAGGACCAAATTCGAGTCGATTTTCGGATAAACGATGGGACCGCGTGGCAAAGCACAATTGGCCACGCTACTTGAGAAACGAGAATGGACTGCGGCTTTTAGTCGATTATCGCGCACGGGGTCTCGCTTTGTTACACGACCATGATGCAGCGGCACACACATACACACGGCAGTTCTCTATAGGTACTCGCGGCTATTGGTCCTGTCTCGCTCTCTGTGGGATTCCTCCGCCTTATATTCCTCATCGCATTCTCCTATATATCTCTCCTGGATTGCGAATGATTGATATCGACTCTGTATATACACGTATATATGTATATACGCCAAGTTGGCGATGCGCAACCGCGATATCGTCTAGTTCTATACCCCGCGAGAAGCTGCCGTGCGATGCGATGTATAGGTATGTACAGAGTCCGATCGACAAAGAAAACTTTCCGAGAATAAACATGCGCGCCTGCTGCCGATGCTGCGCGGCCTTCTTATTTTTATTCTTCCTCTACTTCTTCTTTTTCTTCTTCTCCTTCTTCTTCTGCTTTTTCTGCTTCTTCTTCTACAATATGATTTTTATGTATGTAATATGTATAGTGAGAGAAATGTTGTATCGCTAAGAGCGAGTACAATGTTCGATTGACGATGCAGCAGCGACACTTTTGCCTACCAGGATTATATCGGAATATTTTGGGATGCTGCGGCTCGAGTTGCGCGCTGACTGCAGGCTGGCGAAATCTTGTTTGGCACAACGAGCGTTTTCCGGACACCACAGTCTGTTTAGCTCGTTGTGCGCGTCGGGGCTAAAGAAAATATTATCTGATAAAAATCGACTAGCTGTGTATACCCTTTTGTTGGGATTTTCTGGGACTTTTATGCGAGGCGACTGATTCTAGAAAATCGCAGCGAGCAGTAAAATTCAATCTATCCAAATTCTTGAATAGAGTTCATTCTTTTCTTTAAAATAGGATAAGTATTCTCATTCTGTGCTATTATACTTATATATTCAGTTATTATACTTGTACTGCAGTTTTCTATTGTAAATTCAAATGTTTTCATACAACTAAAACTATTTTTACAAGGACAGGTTACACGGGGATTCTCCATAAATACATAAAAAGAAATATTTGAAATTAAAAAGATATAACTTGCATTGTATTATTTTTATTATATAATTATCGTGAATATTTATTAAAAATTACTCGTTCAAAAATTGAAATGAAAAATTGAATGCATTATATTGTGTCTATGAAAATTTCTATTTTATTACAAGGAAATTTTTAAGAGCGACAAAGAAGTTTGACGAAGAGTAAAGCTTACGACTCAAGGATTTTACTACTGCTAAGCGGACCCATAAAACCTTTTCATCGAGTATTAAAGTAGGTACACACAACAAACCGTACGAAGATAAAACGTTTATTGGCGAGGACGCAGATATTATCAAGTCGTTCGCGCAGAGAAACTGCAGCGCGATTCTAAAGCATTCATTATTTTGGTGAAAAATGTACTTTGTCATAGCGAGAGAAAAGTTTCTGAATGTTGCATAGTCAAGGGTATATTTCCTTTGGTGTCGGTAGGTATATAATTTAGCGTTAAAATCTTCAGTTCTCTGCAACAACAATTAAAATGCGAGCTCTGAAGAATTTCAAATATTTGTAAATTATAACGCGCAACTTTGTTTAGTGCCTCAAAACGAAAGTCAAAGATCTGACAGTAAAGCAATCCCAGAGCCAAACAAATTAAGGTATACGTGGCATTGGAAGAAAGCGAAGCATCCGATAAGAAGAGAAATGGAAGAGAAGAGAGGGAGAGAGAGAGAGAGGTGCGAGAGCGAGGGAGAACGAGGAGAGGCCATCTATCAGTGCGATTGAACATTTCTAGCTGCAAAAGGAAGCCTCAGAAAGTGCATCCAAAATGCCTAATTTAACGCATCTCATAACACTTAAGTCATCCATAAATTTCGGCGGTAACGAATTTAACGTCCGCCGCACCGCAGTTGCCTTTATAGGCTTCTTAGACGTATATATATATATATATATATACATATATGTTGGACGACGTATATGCGCGCAAAGAAACGCGCAAAAAATGAACCTTTTATTTTAATGTGGCTGCAGCAACAGCAGCGCGCGCGCGCGCGGCCGTTCGGTGATTTAGCGTGGAGAGTGACCCTTAAAGGGTCGCGCGATGCAATCTCCGAGCGCATCTTTGGCGGCGGCGGGACTATGGCACAATTTTTCAAGCCGCTCCGCACGACCCCCAGAGGAATTCCGCACATGACGAGAACTTTGAGAGAGAGAGAGAGAGAGAGAGAGAGAGGCGGGAGGAGGGGAGGGGAGCTCTTCTTAATTTACATTCTGCTAAAGACGCCTTTCTTATATACCCGCGCTCCGAGGTTATACTAGTGCGAGCTCCAAAATAAACTACATCGCACGCGCGTTTCGGCCTTTTGAGTTACGCGAGCTGTAACAAGCGCAGCCTTTTTTCTTGTCGCGCAGTGCCTTTTTGGAGCCGCTGCTAAAGTTATTAGAGCACTTTGCTCTCGAATGCGACCCTGTGGCGATCGTCAGAATTGCAGTTTATTTCTAATTGACTTTTATATTTAAAATTTGCAAATTCAATCTTATATATTATTATATCGTACAACGTTTTTTTCTTAACGTTTAATAAACTGAATAAATGCCAGAGAATTAATTCACTGGTATCAAAGTATATAGTGCGATCTAAATTATATATGTATATAAGAATGCGATGAATCCACTGCTTTAACTTACATAAATAATACCCACATTTCTAATGTATGCACTTATCGACTTTATAATTAAAATAAACTAACATACTGCAAATCTCGACACTCCAAATTGTACGCTTATTATGAATATGTAGCTATGCACACTTGGATTTCCTTACGATTTCTAGTGAAAGTGTTAAATAAAATATGTATATAAATTTAAAACATTTAAGAATTCCTATGGATTTTAACCTAAAATGTAACATATAACAGTTTTACATACTGAAACGGAATATAAGCAGAGAAATAATTTTTTTTTAACGCATGCATGGAAAATGCCCTTTCTCGTGCCTATTTTCCGAGCACAAAATGCGTATTCCCCCACTTTTACGGCAACTGTTAACTTTTCCACACTAGTGCGGAAAAGTTTAAAGTTTGTCCACACAAGTGTGCGAATATGCAGTTTACGCACTGAAAATAGACACGAAAAAGGGCATGTTCCATGCATGCGTCAAAAACCTAATATAACAATACTAATACGTAACAAAAGAATAAAGTTAAAAGAATTTTGTGATTTTTGGTAGGCCATATTAATACCTACTGTTCTGTTCGGGTCGAACCGACCTTTAAACTTGTATTTTAAAAGCCAGTGGCTCGTTACCCAATAAGAAACTGTGCCGTCGGATCGGCAACATTACTCTTACTGTGGATTGAATATTAATATTAAGTTCACTCGATTCAACACTCTCAAGTAAACTCAAAGGAAATATAGTCAGGGCCAATAATTGCGGCACTTAACAAAAGAAATAACAATCACATTTATTGATGAACAAAAATAAGTCAAATAAAATTAATTCTCGAAATTGTGCAATATAGAATGCGACAAAAACTAACAAAGAAGAAATAGATGATTGTTAGAAAAATATATAATTTTATTAGTAAAAGTAAACTCAAATGTATAACTGGTTGTTAGATCGCGACCAACCACACAACGCTTATTTAATTAGACTTATATACTTCTAATAGTTCTTTCTAACCAACCTTCTAACTAACCTTTCAATTTGTTCAGAAAGCGTCTCACTATACAGATCGAAAATGTTAAGCGAAATTTCGAATTGTAATCTCTTCAAATGGTATATATATATTCTTACTTTTTAATTATCTAATTTTTACTTTAATTGTCTACAACTCTATTGCAACCAACACGATTCTCCATTTGTACTGGCCGCGAAGGCTAAAACAAATTAATAAATAATAATACTCCTAATAGAAAATTTGGAGCAAGTATAGGAAGTTACCGAAGAAGACGGTACAAGTCGAGAGATTTCTGCGTGCGTGAGATACCAAGTAAAGCTATATATACTTACTGTTTGCATTAGACAATATTCTGGCCCACCCGCCAGCTAAACGATCTACCGGTTCACGCCGACTCTCTGTAGGTAGTAGAGACTAATTCTATAAGTACCACTCGTGCCAGTAGCGGACAATATTACAAACCAAATTATTCTATTTACAATCTATTTGCTTAAAATTTACCAAACTCGTCTCAGTAGCAACCAAGTGACTCGTTATTAACTACAAACTCCATTTTGAATCACTCACGCGCGATCATTCTTTTTCAAGATATGCCAATTTCAAGTACGAAAATGCACCCACAAGAGAGCAAATAACAATTTGAATGCTTACAGAACTTTAAATTGGCATATCTCGTAAACGGAATATATACATATATAATAATCAAAAATTAATCTGGAAATTCTCGTAATATAAGATGTCTTAAAATCGTGACATGATGTCTACTTGTTGTGGGCCTCTACTACTTATACAAGTACACAGTACTTCTAACATTGAATATAAACATTGTCATTTTTTTTAATGCATAAAAATTTAAATTTTTTCTTTCCATTTAGGTGTTTGAAAATAATTAATTAAAACTGAGAATTTTTTTAAGGACAAAATATAGGATTAAATAATTGGTATTTAATCAAATGCTTAACAATTATCTGGATATTTAAAACAAAGATTGTTGGCAAACAATATTATTAATATATATATATTTAGGTTGATTTAAAATTTGAATCAAAAATTTAATTGCTCTATAGCTGGCAGGTAAAATATTTCACGGATTGAAAATCAAAAACCTATATACACACAGAGGAGAGGTATATCGGATCAATTGATTTATATGATCAAACAATCGATACAAGCCAATGCGAAAAAAATGCAAACTCAAGCTCCGCAAGATATATGATCGCTATATTAACCCGGTCAATCTACTTTTCAAACTCGTGCGATCTTAATTAAATCAAACAGCGTTCGTTCCAAACATGAACCCTTAATCAATGTAAAGTTTGTAATTTGCTAAAGACACGCCGTTTTGATTTACGATTCCCGTCTCAATTCTTTTTTAACGCCCACACGAGGTTCTCATTGCGCTCCTCTCCGATGGGCATTCTCTCTCCTCTCCTTCTTTCTCTCCCTCTCTCTCTCTCTCTCTCTCTCTCTCACTCTCTCAAAGGCAGAACAAAGAATTATCAAAAAGGATTAACGAGTGTGCAGTGCTCGAGAAAAATAATTGTTAAGTGCGCCAACTCCCCCTCCCCCGAATGATACACCTTAGAGGAAAAAGAATTATATCGCGAAAGGGAAGGGAGAGAGAGAGAAGGACTTTAAATTCGCTGCGCATGGCCTCGCGCCGAGAAGAAAAAGAGAGCGGAGAAACAAGAGCAAAATGAAGAAAGAAAAAAAAATCACGGCAAGGAGGACGAAGGGAACAAATGAACTATTTACAAATACGATCGAAGATACGGAGCGAACCCCCAAACAGAAAAACCAACAGGAACGGATCGAGAGTCTGGGCGCAGTGCACACCGGCACTACTCCGCCCACGGAACGCCCTGCCGACCTCTTTCATCGATTGCTCATCGATAGATCGAAAGAAATGCATTTACCGAGCGCGAGCTTTTTCTCCTTTGGCAAATATAAAAAAGGGTGAAAATAAGACGCAAAAGGAGGAAGCGCACTGCGCATATATACTGAGAGAGACAGAGAGAGATAGAGAGAGAGAGAGAGAGAGAGAGACTGCGCGAGCCTTCCGCTCACACGAGCGGATGCGAGAGATCGCGAGCCAATGTGTTCGAGTGGCTGTAATAAAAATATCTCTCCCCCCGAGAGAAGGAAAGATTTTCGCGTATATAGCGAGTTGCTGACTTCTTCGCCTTCTTGCTCCTCTCTCTCTCTCTCTCACTCTCTCTCTCTCTCTCTCTCTCTCTGCCTTCCTCCTTTTTCGCGTTTCATTTTTTTTTCTCTCTCTCTTTCGCTCACTCGCTCACTCACACACACTCGGCAGGCGCGAGAGGTTTTTTACCTTTGTCTGATGCTCGTATTTTTGGTGTTTTTCTCGGGGCAGATATACGAATTCGATAGTTTGTTTCTTGATCTTGATACTTGGGGCCTGCGAGAGGGGTGTATATATATGTAAGGATGAATGAAACCTCCTTGCACGCTTCTCTCTCGGAACGAAGATTCATTCATGATATTGTGCGCTGCTCGCACGCTTGAATCCTCGCTTGCGCGCGCGCGCTTTATGTTACCGTAAATAAGCTGATAATTTGGCAGCTTTACAGTAACAATTTTTCAGCCCGGCTTATAATAAAATATCCTTATTTACTATTTTCTTTTTTTGATCAACTTTTTTTTAAAGTATTTTTAGCGACCGTTAGTAGACCCTCTGTCAAAGCATTGTAACTTTAACTTATATATGCGAATATATACGATGTGAGCGTCCCATATACGTACTGCTGTAAGACTCTCAGATTAAAACACCAATAATTTTATCGCATTTTTGTACTCCATATAAATGTTGATATGTGTGAGGTTTAGACACTAATATCCAAATTGTAAATATCAATATTTGTTGTAGAAATTTCTATGGCGATATATTTTCATTAGAGCTTTCTCTTAATCTTTAGAGTCTTTAGAGCACCAAGATTTGGAGATTTAGAATGATCATTCTAAGCAAAAGAATAAAAAGGATATTTTCCATTATGGATTGACCATATGTGGGTTGGGACGGTATGCTGGCGTTTTGGCCCAGAAAGGTAAAGTAAATGTAAAACTTTTCCACTTTGAAAGAAGTTATTATTATCCGACATGGAATTATCTGAAAAATCTGAAAAAAATTGTTCTACTGAGATTTGACATAGTTCATTACGAGCCAGTTATCAGATTTTTAAAATTCTAAATAAATTCCCCAAATTCTAAATAAAGCCATTCTAATATTGATGAAAGTATATGCGAAAGTGATTTGAAAAAATCTGTAAGTAATATTGCTTGAACAAAAACCGGAACATTGTTTTGAGTCTCCATAGGCTGTCCGGTCCTCTAAAGGATAATGAAATTGTGAGTGAAATACTGAATTGTGTAAGGAGTTTGAAGTTTTAGTATAGATTTATATACGACAATATAAATAATATGATTTGATTTGATAATTATTATTTACAGCGTTGTTTGATTCCAATTAAGTGCACATTTCTCGTTAGAAAACTGTAGGTATAAATTATGACTTCACATTGCTCAAATAATTATTTTGATATTACTTTTAATTAACACGTTCTAACAAAAAAATTCGTTTATTGGTCTATTTCCAATAGTTCTTTTATAACAAAATAAACTACCTATGTGTAATGATTTGTACATTCTTATATAGTACAAAAATGACTTAATATTCCTTAAAATATTATTATGAAATAATTTAAAGACATTAATAGAAGCTAAATAATATATATATAACGCGTAAATAATAATGAATAAATCAATGTAATTTCGGAGAATTACGATAACTTATACACGTGGGATTTTCTTTCTGAAAATTAGCGCCGTGCAAAACGGCTATAAGCAAGATTATTAAAGGGCGATAAATTTTCGAGCGTAAACATTTTCAATGAAGCTTTTTTTTCCATCATTCTTATTCGGCCGTAGATTCCCGGTGGCTCGTGCTTATGGCCATAAAAAATCCTAGTAATGTTTAAGGATTATACGCGGAGGAAATTATTTATAATGATTCGAAAATTTAAAGTTTATGAATTCACGGCGCCCATACATCATACGCGCCCCGTCGTACGATATTTACCTCAAATTACTCATGAAAAGTGAATTACTTGGGACTCGATAAAAAGGCCGGCATAATCTTCTTTAGATTCATAAATTAATTTAAACTCATTACAACTTGTTCCGAGTGCTTTAATCCCCCCGAAGTGGAGGTGCGCGCGCGCCTACACGGAGCAGTGACGCGACGCGGCCGCGCTGCGCGTGTATAAAATAATGCCAGGAGGCCGTTACACTATATCACCTTAATGCAAAGTGTTTATCTACCCGAGATCAGTACCAAGTTGATATATTTGACACTCTGTGGCCACGGCTCTCTTGTGCACTACAGCCAAGCGGCGCGGGCAAAAATTAAGACACCTAGACTAGTCGTATATCAGCTGCCTAGAGAGAGAGAGAAAGAGAGCCAAAAAGCTGCTGCGGCACGCAGCTTGTATATACCTATTATACAAGCCCCGTGCAGTAAAGCATACGCTATAACGCTCTAATGTCCGAATATGTGTAACAGACATTCGTGTAATTGCTGCTTCACTTTTTTCTTTCTTTTCCTTGTCCGGCGTGCGCTCACGAGTCGCATCGGGGCTAATTTCTCAAAGTCGAACTGCATTGCACCGGTACGAGCGCAGATCGGTATGCACTTGTGCAGTACGGAATCTCTCACAGGCTCACAGCGCGAGTGCATCATATACATATGTATATGTGTGTGTGCCGTGCTCTGTGCACACTGCTTTAGAGAGAGAGAGAGAGAGAGAAGGCGCGTGTGTTTGTGTTTTGTGTGCTGCATGCATATATGTGCAAAGCTTGAGAGCCGCACGCGCTCTTTCTCTCTCTCTCTCTCTCTCGCTGAGGTTAACTGAACACGCCTCTGAGGTTATAAATTTTGTCATATACGCCAAGCTGAGAGAGAGAAAGAGAGAGAACGCGCCATGGGTGCTGCCTCCTTCCTCATCCCCGCGCGTTCAGTCGCCTTCAGCCTTTGCACTCGGCTCGCACTGCATACTGCAGCGTCTCTCTCCCTCTCTCTCTGTGCAGCTATGTCTATTAATTCCTCGTATAACCCGTCTGTTATTAAAAGTAGCGGGCAGGCAGAGAGAGAGAGAGAGAGAGAGAGAGAGAGAGAGAGAGCGAGGGGGAAGTGCGCGCACGCGGGGGGTGGGCAGCAGCAGCAGCAGCAGCAGCAGCACCGCATGCACAGGACGAGAGTTTAAAAGTCCCGTCCGATTGAAAATTTGTATTGAAACGTTATAAAATCGTTACTACGGGCCGTGCAGAGCGCGCGGGCAAGCGCAGCTTAATTAATGGACCGATAAATCTCGCGAAAATGAAATCCATGTAAATCGCTGCTAATACGCGTGTTTAATGCGCCTCGACAATCTCGTTGACTTTTGTTATTAAACGGATCGTATAAGAGCGCGCGAGCGACTCGTTGCTGCTGTTGCTTTGGGAAGTGAAAATAGCCAATTTCTCGTTTGCCAGCTTCTTTTTTTTCTCTGTACTTACCATTGAGCCTTGAATACCCGTTGATTTATTAACTAAAATAAGTGCATTTTAACGCAGTCTTTTTTAGCCGCAAGAGTAATAACTGCTGCTGCTGCCGCTACATTCAAATACTATTTGACCATTGAATAAATATATTACCTACGTATGTATGTAGTGACTACTTTTATCCTATATAGTATTGCTTGGATTTAAAATTTTTATTTTCACTAATTTATGATGCTGGATTTTTTGATACTGCTTACTTTGAAAAAATCCAATTATTATTATACAAATTAAATAATCGGATTAATATCATATTACTAATTTAACATATTCGTATTATTTTATAATTCGATATTCTAAATTCCCTTAAAAATTATTGAATAAATACGTAAACCTAATGATTTTTATAAATATGAAACGTAATTATAAAACAAAATATTCCAAATACTTATACGTAATTGAAGTTTTTAACTGTACTTAAATTTTATTCTCTCAAAATAATTTCAAACTTTATATACAACACCCATAGTATACGCTTATGCATCGCATGCTTACATAAATTAATCTTGGCTTCATATCGTACTTAATGATAGTGTTCAATATGTAAAATCCAACATATAAAATTTTATTACAGAAACTGATAAGATATCGGCACAATATCATAGATCATAATCGATGACAAAAATATGTTGCATACTACGTAGTTTATTATGCTAAAACTATAATGTATATTCAGCGACATTGTTTAAATTAATACTTATTTTTTTGACAAATAATAAATACTTCTGTTCTATATATTATAATTTCAATAAAATCTCACTATGCTACAAACAAAAATTTTGAAAAAATATCTAGTGAAATATTTTTCAATCATAATAAAGATGTAAAGCTAAAGAAAACAAAGTATAACTATAGCTATCGTATTCTTAAGTGTATATATGTATATTGCACTTAATTTTTAAATTCCGGATGCTTTCTACCATGTGACCAGAATGTTCCACTTTTCCCGATCTGATTATTTTGATTGTTTCAACATGTTATTATAGACACATTAGACGGGTGAAAAAAGTATATGAAAGTTGGCTATAAAAAAAGAATCACGAAAATCATAAAGGAAAGCAATTCAATTCTTCTAATTAATGCATCCTTTCTAAAGATTCGATAGGAGAATATATTTATAAGATGAAAAACGTACCGTTACGTACACTCTCCGAGCTGTAGATAAAAACCCTTTTTCCCACGCGTATACATATACACACTCTCGTTAATATGTGTATACACTGCAGTGTACGCACAAACTATATAAGCCTAATGAACATCTGAAAGGTTTTTCACGAGTCCGGCCTCTTACGGGGGCAATTTTTCATCTAACGCACTGTAATTATTTAAGCTGCGGATTATAAAACCTCTTTTTTTTCTTGGCCTCCACCCGAACTGTGTTTATGAGCTGTGAGGCACAGCAACGGCCCGCGGCACCGAAGCTCCTTATACACATACACGGCGATATACGATGAAAACGAAACTTGTAGCTATATAAAAAAAAAGCGAGATGTAAACTAAGCTAGTTTCTAACGCCCGGAATGAATTACCAGCTCTTCTTAGCTGCGCGCCTTCCTCTCTATACTCCTTTTTTCCGGCTCAGCCTCTCGCTCTTGGAGCGGCTACACTGCAGGCGATAGATAAGACAGAGAGGGAGAGAGAGAGAGAGGTGAATTATCATTTTCGAGAGCGCGTCGATATTCCTCGCACGGCCCTGCATCCCCAATGTATTAATTAAGTGAAGTAAGACAAGACGCTCTTATATACGCGCGGACGCGTATCATTAAACTTGCGTCACTTAATGACCGCGGTTTAGTGGGAGGCGAGACAGATTTCTGAAAACACGATCTCCAGCAGCAGCTGATGGCATGCGCCTCTCCGCGTACTCTGCCTACGCTATACCTATGCATAAGCGCATGCGGCTTATGCTGTACCGCAGTGCAGGCAGCAGCAGCTCGTGTTTTCCAGCGGACTTTTTAGCGCGCCGCTTTATTTAAGGCCATTAACTGCTTCACGTGTTACAAGATAAGACGGAAAGTGCAGCTTTGATTGATAAATCGAAAATTTCGGCATTTTTACGTGTATATACCTATAGAGCGCTTGTACCCCCGTAAATTCTATTAAGGGAAAGTGGAGTAATATTGATCGCTTTATCTGTTTGCGATAACTAACGTGTCTGCTTTATTTTCTCCTTTTCTCCATTACACGCCGCAGATGTTCCGCATTAATGCTGAACGATTTTCTATTGCCTCGAACCACCTCGAATCTTATATGTAAATACTATGGATAAGGCTTATTATATTTATACTTGCACTTTTAGAACTTGCATAATGAAGTATAAGTGTGACGAAAAAACTTGAAAATCATTCAAATGGAAATGTATCATCATTGGCTAAATGTTTTTATACGATGGCTTTGTATATTTTATTTACAACACAATCTATATACACTGCAACGAATAAGTTAAACTAAAAAGAAATCAAAGTGGATTCGATCTGCATCGGTATTTAAATAATATTTCGATTTCATTTTTGTATCTAATTTCAAAACATAAATTTAAATAGTATAAATGTGCAATTGTTTAAAAATAAATGCTTATTTATACAGGGTTTTCATTGAATTTCCGAACAACAATTTAACTTTAATTTAAGTTATAGATATTGCAAAAATTTAAGATAAACTATATGAACTAATAATAAATAAGAACTAAAAAAGAACATTATTTTTATTGATTTAAAAAATTCTTGGACATCAAAGAGATGGCATACCTGTAGAAAAAGTCTTTCATAACCAATTGTTGATGAAGACGCGATAAATTGGTCCTAGTAATTTATCATAAGGTAATTTTAAAAGTGAAACAGTCGCGAAGAAACTTATGTTGTGAATTTAAAATAATATAAACATAAACCGTAAATTAATAACTAAAATTATATACATATCATATATTTTATCATTATATCTCATGAAATAAGTGTGTAAGTTTAATAAAGTGTAAGTTATTTTCTAGTAACATTTTTAGGCATCGATTAAAGTAGCATATCCAATTATTAACGATGCTTAATAAGCAACTTTTAATAAGCAATATAAATCACTTTATAAAAGGGAAAGAAGAAAGTAAGATAGGTCGACCCAATAATATACAGTGACATTTAAAAAGTGTTGTAGAAAAATATACAGTTACGTACAAAGTAAAGCAATTATTTATTACTATTTATTTTTTATAGATAATGTTATTTCAAACCAAAATTACGAAGGAATAGCTATATATAATAGAAAGTTTTCACCATATAAACTATTTACCTCAACGTTAATTTGTTTTAGCGGGTGCATGTAAATTCGAAAATTAACTGTGTACGACAATTTGAAGTAAAAAAAAAATCAAAATCCAAGTCGTATAACTGTAAAAAGTCTACACTTTGAGTAAATAGCTTAATGCAATTAAAGGAAACATCATCGAGATAGGTCGTTAAAGGCAAAATTAGCCCCGTGGCCAGGGGAAAAATAAATAAGGTATAAAATAGGTGGAGGAAGGGAGGAGGGAGGTAGAAACATAATACCGATGCTCACATTAAAATTTCGTATTATTATATTAAGGATATCTTATTAAGCGCGCTGCGAGGTAGGAGTCGTGCGGCGCAGTGGCGACGCGCGGGTATATAGACTCGAGCACAAACACACACATCGCAGCACTGCGCAGCAGTACCTATATATGTATATACCCAACGACTCGGGGAGAGATATCCCGGCAAAGAAGGCGAACGAAATGACAACTCAGACAGCGATACTCTTACGATATAATTAAAGCACACGCGGCGCGGCCTCTCTCTCTCTCTCCCTCTCGCTCGTGCGCATATAGGTACTACAGTGCAGGCACCGCATGCATTCTGCCTACTTTCTGTGTATATACTTTACAACTATGCAGCAGAAGCACGGCTATGCGTGGCTGCAGGACGTCGCCGCCGCGGAGCATCAGTAAAACGACGAGGCCCTGACAAGGATATTGCGCGGCGGCGCCGCTGAAATATCGCCGTCGATCGGAGAAGTCGCGATGTCACTTCCTCAATTATCCCTAATTCTTCCCTAATTGTAAATCGCGCGCTATTATATATCCGTGCGCGGCGGCGCGCCGATTCGTTAGTCCGCTGCAGTTAAATCTACGTGCCTTGCACTCGCTCTCTCTCTCTCTCTCTCTCTCTCTCTCTTTCTCTCTCACTCGTTTCTCTGTTGCAGCAGGTCCCTGGCTGGTTCGCAGCGCGGCCTATGAAAGCCATATTTATGCGAGCGTAAAGCGATCGCCGGGTGGCGTGCCACAAGCCCCTTTCGCTAGGCGCACGATTAAACGCCTCGTAAAAAGCCTCGCTCGTTCTCCTCGCTCTCTCTCGCTCTCTCTCTCTCTCTCTCTCTCTCTCGCTCTCTCTCTCTCTGTCTCTCTCTCTCTCTCTCTTAGCTATACACATGCGCACAGCTATACACAGCGCGGACGCCTCGCTCTCAAAGAGAGAAGAGACCTGCCTCGAAAATACCTCTCTTCTCTCTATACTCCCCCTCTCCCACCCTCCCGCGCAACCACTCCACGCACACACGCACACATATACCCACACCTCCATCTTTGTCCAGCTGCGGGAGACGCGCGAGGGGGAGGGAAACGTCTCTCTCTCTCTGTCTCTCTCCTCTTTTCTCCCGGCATATACGTGCAGCGTGATTGACAAAGCATTGGACGCGCATCTCGCGGCCTGCGTGCGGCTCTGCGTGTCTGTGTGTGTGTGTGTGTGTGTGTGTGCAGTGTATGCGCGCTCGCGCGCGGCCGATGATTGCACAAGCGCGAGAGAGAGAGCCTCGCCTCTGCTACAGTACCGAGCCGCTGCAGTCGTCTTCTTCTTCTTCTCCTCCTCCTCGTCGACTTCTCGACTGTCCCGACGCGCCTGCAGAGAGAAAAAGAGAGAGAGTAGGAAAGTTGTCCGAGAGCTGAGAGCTGAGCGCATGCGGCAAGCACCGGTCGCGGGGTTAGAGGTTCGCGAGCCGCCGCCGCCGTCGAGGCACTTGTTCACGCGCCCGAGCGAGACAGAGAAGAGAGAGAGAGAGAGAGAGAGAGAGAGAGAGAGGCGCGACTTATCCATAGCAACCTATACCTATATGCGCTAGTGCATGCATGCGCCGGCTGCGATTTTTTTCTATGGATTAATGGTTTCTGCAGCAGCAGCAGCAGCAGCAGCAGCAGCGCGTCGAGCGAGCGCTGATGCACTCACGCGGCGACACCGGGGCATTTTTTCCCACCGCCGTATATTTTATACTTATTGACGCGCGAGAGCTTATAAGGCCTTTTCGAAATTTGTCAACTCTTTAATTAATGTCGCGCACAACGGATTGCCACTAAACTCGCGCTTTTTATTATATACGCGTGCTAGTTACCGCGAAACTTGCTCCCTTTGTGATGCTGCAGCCGAGCTTTTGTACTTTGCACCTACCTCTCTTTCGCTCTCTCTCACTCTCTTCACCCAAGATCTCCGGTATTATGTGAAGATGCGCACGTGGATCGTTGCTAAATTTCTTACAAGCTATAAGTATGATGTATAAATGCTCTCGAGCGTGATTCCAATTCGCGTGTATAATCACTCGGCTAAATTGTAGATCACTTCGATACTTCACGAGCCCGCAACACTTGCGCGTGCATGTGTGCAGTATTTCTATATATATATACATATATCTCTCACGTAATTAATTACTATAATCTAACGCGGCGCCGCGCGCAAAAACCTTTAAATATAATATTTCCGAGCACGAATCTCGATTCTCTTAATTCATTCGTAATGTAATACTTTGGCGCGTATTACTTCATAACACACATACACACAGGGAGCGAGCGAGATTTTTCTGGCGCAACAAAGTAATTGGCATATATTTGCAATGGATTTGCGCCGCCGTAGCAGTAAGCATATTAATAACTATTTTGAGAATTCGATGGTAAGCAGAGACGAACACTAGAGGAAAAGTTTTATTAACCAATACTTTGGGGATATAATTATATTTGCGGATTTTTTAATGTTCCTGTGAAGCGCGGCTGCGCACTTGTATATTCAACTTAATGCTCGTAAATAGGTTTAAGTAAATGTGCAATCGATGCGCGGAGGATTTTGAAAAGTCTATCGTTCAGAATTTATTCATTATTTATAATAGCTTTTGACAGCGCTTTCTGTTATTATACAGAATTTTTATCATTATTACGCGTGCATCTCTCACGCTGAGGTCGTTCGGTATGACTCAGTTGTTCGTTATAACGCAAGATTTATGTACTAAATTTCTAATAGATTTTTATATTTTAGTTATCTAAGGATATTTGAAATTTAAAAAAAAAGTGAGTGCGCACGGCAATAGACTCGCATTCTTGGATTATTATTTACATAAAAGAAGCGTATGAAAGTTTGACAAACTTCTACCTTGTCATATTCTAGCGTACGCAGTTATATATGATATACTGCCATATTGCAGATAAACGTTGAATACGCGCATCACAGCAAAATAATGCATTTCTATAGCGTTTATTTATAGACGAATGGAAAACATCAACCAAAACAGGATTGTCTTGAACGGTATGCCGCATGTGTGATCTCAGGTAAGATTTACTTTTAATGATATCTTTTAGTTCTCAGGAAATTCGAGGAGATTAATCATCGATTATTATGGATTATCCATTTTTTTTATGTAAGTAAAATAAGACTGTTGGACTGCATACTAATTGATAATATTACTTCACGCGTGATGTCACTGATGTAAATATAATTAAATCGACACCGTCATTCTCACGAACTGCGGCGGGATTCCCATCGCATATAACGCGATTCAGTGATTACTCCAGTTTTTTTCCTCATCGTTTAGTTAATCACGATCGATACATGTTGTAGTAGCAGAAAAACAGATGTCTATAGCGAATTATCAAGATTTTTAATTTATCATTTTGTTGTTATTAAAATATCAGTAATGTTTTTTCCATTTTCCATGTATATATTGACATTGTAAAAACTGTATACCTACTCTGAATTATATACGCCTATATTGTCTGCCAATAAAATTTCCCATTATTATCATACTAAATTACACTTGACTCAGGATTCAAAGATCGAAGTACTATTTATGGGACCAAACACTTGAGAATATGATAATAGTTTCAGTAAAGGAAGATAGGTATACACTTACTTTCATAATAAGCCATTAAGCGGGTATACTTATAATAGGTACATCTGCAGTGAAAACACTAAGTACTTTGTATTCTAAAATTTAATATTTGTAATATTAGAGAATAGTGGTTGCACGCCCGTCAGATTGACTGTGAAGATAATTAAATTTTCTATTTTCTTTATTCTTGCGTCAGATATATCGCACACCTATTTATATCATATATTGTTGAGAATACAATGCAAGTAAATACATACTAGCATTAAATTATCATAATTTTGATGATACTATAGCTTTGTACCTGAATATAATATGTGCGCGTTATTTTATCAATTTCTGGAGACATGGAATTCGATTCTTTTTTCAGTACTCGATTTTTTTTTTAATAAGACTTGAAATTCAATATTTTATTAAAAGATATCACCAAGCAGAATGTCACAATGTAACTCGAAGAGAAAAAAGACTATAATATCATGTTATTTGTTACATATAATAGGGTAAGTGTGTCAGTTCTTGTGCCCCCCCCCCC
>UELV01136548.1:0-14050 GCA_900490015.1 Megastigmus stigmatizans
TTCAATAGATGGATGAAAAATCTATAAATTTCATGTATTCAAAAATTTTTTAGGTCCAAATTTACCCCATCTAGAGAGTTCTGAAAAACTGGTGAAAAAAGTGTCCACTTGGGCGTTAATGGGTTAAGATAGAAACTATGAAAGAGGAACTAACACACGAGGGCACGCCAATAGACGTCGTCACTTAGCAGTCCATAGTCTATGAAAACCCGCTCAATTTAACCTCACATCGTTAACTTATTGCGATGCAACCATATGGCATAGCCTAACATGACATGCACTTCTACATCAATCTTCTGCCAGATCTGCACTGCCTGGGTTCCCTAGGTTCTAAAATCAACCAACTCATAGCAAATATTGTTGTTGAGGTTATTGGGTCTCAACCTATGGAAAAACTCAACCCTACCGATAAACGAGGGGAGCCTGAAGAAGCATTTGAACTTGACAAATGCACCAACTGATAAAATAACAGTAAGCATACAAAAAATCTGAATTAATCATCGTTAAAAATATGGTATCTGCAGGGGGCTTCAGCATCTGCTGAATACAAAAATGGATTTTGGATTTTCAATGGTCAGCTGTCAAAATAGCAGCTTTAAACAACATTCAAGTCCTAATACGGTTTTAAAATTAAGAAATAGACATTCAAATACCTGGAATTAGCTTCAAAAAGATTTTTTTCATGTTCCATCTATTTATTCACTTGACGGACTTGCTTTTTACAAGAATCAAAAATATATTTCACTTTAGCCAGACGAGTACGGTAAAAATTTAGTGAAAAATTCTCTTAGTTTAAGTAATGAATCCTTTAATTCGAATATTGTCAGACATATTTTAAGGAAGTATATGATAACAGCACTCAAATAATTTCACTTTACTTGATAAGTTTTTCTGCGAATAATTATATTCGTTGTCTTACTCCGTGATTCTCTCCATTTACTAAATATAACAATTCATATCAATGGAGGGAAATTTACGACCCAGGACAATCCTCTACCCGTGCACGCGGCGATCGTAGAGCCATACAAAACTATCTCTATACGTCAAGTTGATCGTTGTTTTTTTTTGTCTATTTTAATTATTTGATCACGCTCAGCCGATGCATATATTCGTGGTGCATTATTAACTGCTGTTTTGTTCCATAGAGTTAAAAGAATAGTGTCAGAAAGGGTCTTTGCCAAGTAAGCTTTACGTAAACTGTCGACAGTAACAATCCAATATTAGAATCAAGTTTCTCCTCTTGCTAGTCCCAGGCGCGCTGCAGTCTCGCGGCAAATTGATCGGCTGCTCGTACTGCACACTGCAGCTGCCTTCGCGCGAAAATGGAGCGATAAGTGTCGGGAGCATTTTAAATTAGCTCTTCTCCCACCCTCCTTTCAAGAGCTAAAATAGCCGAGAGAGAGAGAGAGAGAGAGAGAGAGAGAGAGCCGCGCACTGATGGCTGGCACGGAAAATTAAAGGAATAACCGGCGCCGATCCCTTTCACCGCGCCACCGCGACGTTGCGAGGAGCAAGGCAATCACGGGGGCTTAGGATCTCGACGTCTCGGCGAGTGAGCGCCTCAATAACTGCTTGTAGGTAGTTGAGGGACGAACCTTTTCTTCTGGATTTCTCCCGCTCTCTCTCTCTCTCTCTCCCTTTCTCTCTCCTTTCTTTATTTGCTTCTTCCTTTTCTCCGCCGGGTGTCTATATCACCCCCTTTACCAGTCCCCCAAAGGAGCTCGATATCAGTCGATGCATGTGTGTACACAGAGACACAGTTCTCAGCTCTTCCTTCCTTCGCCCCACACACGAACAGCTTGTATACTTGTAGCAGTGTCTTTCTATCTCCCTCTCTCTCGCTCTCAATCTCTCGGCGAACTGTAATCGCTGCTGCAGGTTAGAACGTGCATGAATTATTAAGGGAGTCTTTTTCATTGCGCGCACGGGCAACCGAGTGTTTGCGCGAACGAATTTAACGAGGAAAAGTGAATGATGGCTGTCTTTAGTTTGATTTAATAAGCTTGTTCAAGCTGCGCGAGATCCTTATACCTTCTTTTTTTTTGCTTGATATTTGCGCTGCTATATTTACTCGTTTGTTGGAGTTAATTGGCTGTTTGTATTTATGATTCTTTTAATGTTTAATGCTCCGCGCTGTCGGAGATATGCACGTATCTTTGTTACATAATCAGTTGAATTTTCAATGCTCTGATAGTATCATTAATATTAATGAAATATGATGGAGAGTTTATTCAGTTAAAATTTTGACAAATAATTCAAACTAAAATTAGTGTCCATATTTCTAAAATATCACTGTTGCAAACGAAATTTGTTTCTAACTGTGCACTATCTATAACCAAAATTGAATGTAAAATGCACAATATTATTAGAAAACATATAAAGCACTTACCAGAATTTATGATGTGGGCAAGCCCATCGTAGTCCAAAACTTTTTCCAAAATAAAACATTTTTTACATTCTTCTGGATTCGGACAGCACTTAAAACGTTTTGTCAGTTACTACTTTACTCCTTTAAAAGTCAGCACAAATTATACTATTCCTAATGAAACCGATGATGCACGTGCATCTAATTTGTCTCAATCTCCTTTTATCTATAACTATATACTCCATACTATATCATAACTTCAAAGGAAAATGGCTCAAATTAACGAAAATTTTACGAGTTTTGTCGTTAAAGCGAAAAATGATACAAGATACCGCTCAATATTCATCTATACGTAACATCGCTACAACTCAAAGCAATGCAATATTGCAGATTGCGGCTATCTTATTATATACACACTATATACATATATGTGTAGGTGAAGAAGCAGAACTCGCCAGGCACATTCACATTCCACATATCTAAGATCATTCTTGACAGATCTCGGTTTGATGGGTTCGTGCGAATCGCTTACGAATTGTTTTCTATATTTTCGCCGCACAGCTCGTGCACTGGGCACGAACGAAATCTCGTAGCGCCCCGGTCGTTATAGCACCAAGGTATATAGAGGGAAAGAAGGAGAGAGAGAGAGAGAGAGAGAGAGAGAGAGAGGGAGAGAGAGAGAGAAGCGGGGAGTTATATCGACAGGGCCGGATCCTGGCAGCTCGCTCCGCCTGTGCCACTACACGTAGCATCGCGAATACATGGCCTCCCTTGATCGTAAAGTCCACGGGTATTTGTGATCATAAAGTTCGCGAGTGCAGGAGGTCCGCTCGGGATACCAGCGGCGGGGCGGGGAGGAGAGAGTGAAAGATAGAGGGAAAGACGATAGCAGCGAGAGACAGAGAGAGAGAGAGAGAGAGAGAGAGAGAGAGAGGGAGGGAGGGAGCATATACACACACCTGCATGTATAGATATACGTGCAGTGCATAAGCGGGGGGTGCCCCATCCTGTCGACGCATATAGGGAGAGGAGGCGCCTTTGACGAAGTTCGTTTTCGTGCGCAGTGCTCGCGCGCGGCTCGGGTGGTGGGAAAATGTCGAAATGCCCAGAGGAATTCCGCGAGTCGTTCGAATTCGCCGAGTTCTAAGTCAGCGTCGTATACGTTGCACACTCTTCCTCTCGTGCCTTTCATCCAAGCTGGGTGGAGAGGGGCGGGGGAGTTGCTCTTTGCCTATGGGGCTGGATCAGGAGGTGATTGATAGACTCCGTGAAACTTCCGAGATTTTCCTGGCTTGAGAGATGAAGAAAACGAGGAGAGACGCGAGAGGGAGAGAAGCGATTCTTCACGCGCCATAGTACCGACTAAAGAAATCAATTTTTCGACCGCGAGGCACTATGCAGTTTTTTTTTATTTTCCTTACTTTGCGACAGCCCCCGCAATTATCGATTCCGACTCTTGACTTGGGAGTAAATAAACTTCATTGGTAATTTTGTGTGTAAATTCAAGCCTTTCTTGTTCAGGTAATAACTGGTGATGATTGTCCTTTTTAAATAATTGGAAGTAAAAACCTGGAACACTTTTTTGGATCATATTATTTTTGTAAGTGCGCGGAATAAGATTCACTATGATGGTTACGAGAATTTTCTTTTACGAACAAAATCAGTGAGTTCATGGTACAACGTTGATGCAAACTTAATGGGACGAGTCATTTTTTTTATAATTTATACGTAGAGACACGTTATGTAGTGAAAACTACTTTTATGCTTTTCTCGTAATCCAAAGTTTTTACGCGTTGATTAACTGCCGTTGATAAAATTTTACGTACAAAATGAACGCTACCATAAAAGGAGTTTACGCTGAAGAATATTTATGTCTTCATGGAAACGCGTTGTGTTTTTTATCGACGTCAAAATAATTTATGGATATCTCGAATATTAAATAAATGTTACACTTTTGGGTCTAAGTGCACCTTAACAGCTTTTGTTTAATTATTATTCATTCAAACTAAAAGAAACATATTTGATTTTAAGTCTGAAAGTCTTTTCCGTAAAATAAAATAAAAATGTACACAATAATAAAGTCGCAAAGGAATTCGTTATTGACTGAATAAAAACAAATTTATGTAAAGTTACAAAACAGTTATAACCAGATTCCTGTAAACTTACATCTTCATTTGAAAATGATATTCCTAGAATTTGGAAGAAGATTTAAAGCTACACGGAAAGAAAACTTGTACTAAACTTTACAAATTTCAGTAGGTATTTTCACGATAAGCTATACTAATTTGGTCACATGCCTGCAAACTGCTAAATTTTAGTAGAACTATAGTAATTAGTAGGGATCAAACCCCGGCTCACCAGAATGTGAGGCGGAAGACTTACCAAGTGTGCTACATCGAGATGCTAGTCAAGTTGCTTTGACTCGCCCTAATACGTTACTTATAGAAAATTTTTTATCTAGGCTAGGGTTCATGTAACCAAAGTTTTTAACATGTTTATAATCACGCAGTTAACACAGTGTCTTATGAGAAATCATTTTCAATTAATTTTTTCAAATAACATACCTACCAGTCTTTGTTGAAACGTTTTTGTAATAAAACATAAATATTTGACGAATATTTACCATTTTCGAAAACTATAATTAGGTAGATAAAAATAGTAAAAGAAATTAATTGAAAGCAAAAAAATCACATTTACCCTTAAAAAATGAGTCAAATCAGCTTTTGCATGGAAGATTTTCTTAATAATTAGGACGAATAAAATTATTCAATATCAATGCACAATTGTTATTTAGTGTACGTTCATCTATAAAGTTTTTTATATAAAGTATAAATCGTGAATAAACAAAAAATAATAAGTGCCCTCATTTTGAGTATAGGGAAGTAACGACAGTACTACCTTAAATTCATATTAGAATGTATAATAAATACATGATCGTTCTTCCCATATGAAATATGACAGAATTATTAAAACATCAACATGTGTTTAGAGCTTGAATAATTTCATTTGCATCAAAATAATTATTAATTTACAAATCGCGTTTCAACAGGTTATGTTTACGTGACGGCGCTACCGACGCGTCGGTTTAAAATTACAATAGTAATCTAGAAAAATTTAGTGAGATTCGAGTAAAATTTAATGGAAAATATAAGAAAATGTATTACATTGTCTAGTTCATATCTTCTCTTTCAGATCTCACAAAAATTACTATAATGTTCTGCTAAAAATTTAGTGAAGAATATAAGAAAATTTACTACAATATATTCTGGTTCTTCTTCTTCTTTTGGCAGTGTGTGATCAAATGACTATAGTTTCTAGCGGAGTTTTCTCTCCGTGTAATCATGTCGAATTCATCTAACGCAGACTTACCAAAATTCAGAAAAGAGGATACAGAAAAGGGAAAGCAAAAAGTCATTATTTAAAACGTGGATAAGCGCTATCAAAACATTTCCCACAAACAATGGATAAATTTTTTTTTAAATTAAGCGTTTGTTTTTACCTAAAAAAATATTACAATAATCATACTATATTCTCTTTGCAGTTTTATTATGCAGCTTTATTTCTTTTTTAGCATAAGACCAAAAACAGAAGGATCGGTCACTAGAAAAGTGGTAAGCGATAAGCGCCGTAACTAAGCCACCGTCAACTATAACGAAGACACATGTACACTGAAGCAGCTCATCCTTAACTAATCGTTAAGGCTAGCGCTTGCATTTCGCGCAAACCTAGCATTAGGCCGCTAGGCGTACATAAAAGCTGCAGTAGTGCAGCAGAGCGCAGTAAACACTCGAGGAGAGCGAGAAAGACGCGTCGGGAGCGAGCGCATAGGACTGCAGGCAGCAACAGAGCCAGACAGTCGTCGAGGGGATTGGAGGGATGGCTGGCTTGTTTACCAATGTTTCACGTTAGAATAGCTTAGCAACGCGAGCGGCACACACAATCGTCTAACACACATCGCTCTCAATTTCTCGACTTGTGAAGCAGCATATATACACTGCACAGCTCGGTTTACTCAATATTCAAATGAAGCCCCGCCAGACAACTCGAGACCGCGGGCACCTAGCTCCTCTCTTTCTATTTCCGCTTTTCCTCTATACACATCATATATATATATATAGTCGTATAGCTTCATCCATACATAGTCGAGTGTCTAAGCCTTGTTCGGATGGAGAGCATCCTGTACTATTATCTCTCCCTCATCTTCCTTCTATACTAGGCGGCTAATTTGCGAGTCCAATTTCGCGAGCCAAGGTGACCTTCCCTCCCACCGATTTCGATTCCGCCGCGGCGATCGTTGTTCTGCGCTCTGCTGGCTCCTAGTGCATCCACATCGCTTTGGCTATAGCTCTTTCTGCGCTTCTTCCTGTGCAGCCAGCCACTGAGCAAGTTTTAATTATGCGACAATTAGCTTCGCTAATGGCTGAAGGGAGCGACGAGATTGTCATTACTCGGTCTGCTCTCTCTGTCCCTCTCACTCTATCTGCGACGAGGTCGAGGCTTTTCCATGCACCAGTATTTTTATGCCGCCTAATGGATTTTATTGGGCTAGTGAAATGAGGAGAAAAAACCTTCATCAGCAAACGATCTCATTACAATTATTGAAAATTTATCAAACTGCTAATAAATGCTCGATAAACGTTATTTTTATTTAGTGTACCGAGTAGAGTATTGTGATTCATCTTCAAAGAATGACCATAAATTTTGTAATCTGCTTTCATATTAAAAGAAAAGTCATTTAAAAAGCGATTGAAAATATTCTAATGAAGTTTTATATTAAAAATAATTAAAAATAAAATTGTTATTTCGTAATAATAAAAACATTTGAGAAGATTTCAGTTTAAATTATTATCACATTTATAGTGGGTGAGACAATAAAAATTATTTGACTCACGAATATTTTTTTATCGTTCATAAGTCAATAAAAGTTTTAAAAGTTCAAAGTTATAGGGCAATTGATTATTCTTTCCATGAAAATTCTTGCAGGTAGTATTCCATTATCTTGTATAATTTCATTATTTTCTAAGACCGTGATTTTTATTTTCTAAAAATATTAAAACTTTTTGAGTTCTATTGATTTTTATTTAAACCGCACGACTTTGATATTTTTGTTGAGAAAACAACGACTTTAATATTGCAAAAGATTTTATAGCATTTTCAATGAAGGATACAAAAACTGGTATCCATTCAAGCTATAGCTTGGACTTGTAAAACTTTTATCAGCGTATAGAAAAAGGTTTTACTTAAATAAAAACTACTCCTCATACTTTACTGTTTTTCCTCAAGTTTCTGCCAAATAAGGGTCAAATTAATTATCAAGTTTAATTTAATTTTTTTTTTTAATGTATGCTTTAAATGATGACGTAAGTTTTCTAAGCCATCTCTAATGATTTTTACGTACAGAAAAATGCTCAAATTAAATTATATCTTTGATCAATGTAATTGATTCTTAAGTATTGTACGAGATACGAAATCGGTATCGACTATTAATTCACACCTTTTTTTACATAGTGTTTCATTGGTGGAAGAGCAGTCATATTTTCCAGAAGATTAATTAACATATATACTCGATTACAGGCCATCGCATCAAATTACCAACTTGGTCGATTCTCAAATTCTCGAAAAGCCAGCATTTTAGCGTTCGGCAATTTTAGCGCGCTGAATTTTGACTCCGCGCATTACGGACAGCTCCTTTAAATTCTTCACCCGCCCAGGGCGATAGGAGCCGGTGTCCCGTGCTAGAGAGTGAAAAGGGAGTCGAGCTTTCGCAGTTGCCAAGTTGCAAACGCAATTCCGCGAGTCTGAAGCACAGGTCGCGGCATTACGAGAGAGGGCAAGTACTTTCGAGTCTCGCTCGCCAGTGATTTTACGAGCAACTTGCTGATAAATACCCGAGCAGCCGTAAAGTTCTCTCCCGATGGCAAATTAATTCTGATTTTTATGCAGATCCTGCACGGAAAAAAGCTGAGGGAAACAGCCGCGCAAAGAGCGGTGTAGCAGCGCCACTAGCGGTAGTGGTGCAGTAGTCCAGGCGCCTTAGACTTTTTCACACATTTAAATGTAATCTGAGATGTTAAGGTGTCTATTTATTAATTCGAGGACTTTCCTAGATTACGAATATCAACTTTAGGACAATGGAAATTGAAAGCTTCATTTTTTAAAAAAATGCATAAACATTAAAAATTAAAAAATTTGGCGGTTTTTTTCTATTATCTCGGCTCCTGTTTTTTATTTAATTTTATTGAAATATTATTAAAATACTGTGTTATAAAACTATATAGCTATATAAAAATGTATTGAATATAATAGAATTATTTGATAAAGTATTAAAAAAAGTCATATATATTTTCTATCAAAGAATATTGTTAAATATATATTTTTATTTATTAAAATTAAAAATTATGACGTACTAATTTTGCTATGAGAAGATTGTAGTAAGTTGTTAGAAATGAATAAATATAAACACATTATTGAATTTTTTACTTATGAAAAGTAATGCGAATAGAAATATACACGCTTTTATGAATGTAGGGGTTTTAAAAGGCGCGCGTAAGGGAGAGCGAGAGCGCGGCGATTGGCTGCTATGTGACGCCGAGGTGTGCGGGCGGCGATGCAGTGGGAACACGGAGGACCTGGCCCACTCTGCACTCAGTGTCTATTTAACGCTAATTGTTTAAATATATTATTCTCAGTAACTATAGAGATGAGCGTTATGAGAATGTTGTATAATATTATTCAACTATTTCTTAAAACAGTGAATCTTTCATTTTCAATGTAATTATTACGGTTTGGAAGTGATTACTATTTAAAAAAAAAAAATATTTCAGTGTATAAAACTCGTAGATTAATAATTTCTTTTTTTAAATTTGTAACAAAAATCAAGCTTCTAGAATCTGTTGTCAATATAGAACTATCTTAAAAATTCAAGGACTTATGTAGCTTTATGTAACTTCAAAAATTTTATTGTCGCCAAAAATTGCAAATCGTTTCATGAATACGTAAAAAAATCAGCGCCATCTAAGTAAATCTAGTGTTTGAAGAAATTACAGCCACCTCGAGTTTTTTTGCAAAATCAATGTTTATAACAAATCTTATCATCCGAATCAATAAAAATTTGAACCATATATTATTGAATAGTTAAACTAACTTTTTGTAAATTTTTAGTTTTTCTAAAATAGTTTAAGTATATAAATTTATGACTTAAAGTCGAAGTGGATTTTTTCAATTTGCAAAAAACATAATAAACAGTATTTTATTTAACATGTATCATTTTGTTCGTCTTAAAAAAATACATCGATTTATTCCTGAGGTTTTTACGCTCAGATCTACAGGAGCCGAGATAATAGCAAAAAAACGCCAATTTTTGTAATTTTTAATGTTTATGCATTTTTTAAACAATGAAGCTTTCAATTTCCATTGCCCTAAAGTTGATATTCGTAATCTACGCCCTTGAATTAATAAATAGACACCTTAACATCTCAGATTATATTTAAATGCAAAAACGGTCTTTTTCTTCCGTGGCGCCTGGACTACAGTGGCTAGTCTGTTTCCGAGGCAACGGTTACCCCACTCAAGTACGGAGAGTTAAGATAATTTCTTTTCGATTAATTATATCGGAACTTTACACTTACCGAAATCAAATAAAAAATCGTTTCGTATGTAAAATCTTATGCTCTTTCAGTTGGTGTAAACCATTTTATTCTAGCCTAAGCCGTTCTTGAAATATTAGCAAATAAAACTTTGAAACTCTGTTTTCGACCCCGATTTACCTAATAACCAAAATGCAGTCATTTCTATTTCTACTTCCAATTCATTTGTGCTTTGGATCTTGGCACTGTAGTTTATTCAAAGCGAGCAGGTGCCTCACTATACTAGTGAGTGGTTCTCTCGGAAAAACGAACTGCTCTCCCATTTGAAGGGCAAGCAGCCCGTAGTACGCGTCGACTAGCAGTCTAAGTACGCATCAACACCAGTCGGGGTACCAGTTATCCTAACCTTTTTTCCATGTGAGTCTGAGCAGCACTTTAAATTTTTACGGTGCTGGCATCTCTTCCCTGGAATCAAATTTCATAACAGCAGTCAACTTATTGATTATGAAACATTGAAAAATGTACATCGTGGCTTTTTACACTTTTTTTCTCGAGACACTGCGCACTTTATGATGATGCGCCGACTCGCCTATATTTCATAATGCAATGCTAACCTCAATCGACTACAGTTAACTTAAAGCGCTCCGGCAACGTTTATTCTCGTAAAAAAAAAGTAAAAGAATAAAGGTATCAAAGAGTCGATAAATAATTTGTTCGAAATCAACGGCTAAGAGAGAAAGCGAGTATAACATACGAATATAACCTAAAGCAAACTAAAAAGCGAAACGGACAATTTGTCTGGTGCGTGCGCCTGGAGAAACGGAAAGAGCAGCAGCGGTAGGTATAGGGAAAAAGCACAGCGCTTCATACCGAGATATATATATATATATATAGCTTGAGCAATACACGGCGCACCAAAAAAAGAGAAACAAAGCTGTAGCAGCGCTCGTTTCGCCCACATATTTACTTTTCATCGCGCGACAGCAGAGAGAAAGACAGAGGCACAGACTGCTGCAGCAGAGGAGCGCAGTCAAATCGAGGAGGACCAGCATTGCAGACGAGGCGCCAGCGGCGGTGGCGGCATTACTTTATTGATTTTATTCTTCTCTCTCGCTCTCTCCCACTTCCTTTCACTCCCTCACAGCTCTTTTCTCTCTCAGATTTTACGCGGAGAGGCACATTGCTCCGCGTTCAACTGGAAAAGCCGTTTGACGTGACGCACGCGCACTTCTTTTTTTTTCGACTATAGGAAGAGATTGCAGGAAAATTTTTATAAACTTCCTCCCGCCGATCATACATTTGCCTTTTACAGGGATTTTCTTTGTGCACCTTGCATCTTTCTCCGGCACATTGTAAAGGCTTTATTTGAGCGCTCTAATGTAATGAGCATTTATTGAGCGAAAAGGATTGGAAGTGATGCGTTGTTGTATTGTTTGACTATAACCGTTGGCGCGCAGTTAAGTGAATATTCAATTGATAAAATCGAAGGAGTATTCTTATCGAGATTGTATCAATTAAGATAAGTGTAAGTATGCGGACACAATGAATACTTGTTCATTGAATGATTCAACTGCAAATAAATAATTCTCTATTCAATTTTTATATATATTTGAACAACTTTTGAATGTATTTCGATAAAAGAAAAAAACTTATATTGAAGAAAACAATTTTTAAGAACTGCTTAAAAATTTTCATTTTATTGGAGGTTAATAATTGGTTAAATAAAAAATACTTCGATTTACCAAAACAATTTTAAATATATATTCATAGTTCACAATAAATAGAACATTACACCCTTTTTTTAATTTACATGCATCTTATGCTTTTGAAATTAAATAATGTTTTTCAATAATAGGTTGAAAAATTGTTTCCAATATACAAATCGGTTGGCGAGAGGAATAATAATTTTGAGCAAACGAATCAATCTTCCGGTGGAAACATTGGAGTAAAAAAGTTCGTACAACAATATTTACCGACAGTAATGAAAATAACACACAAGTCCTACAATGGAAGCTTTGCATATGTGGAAATATGTAATGTATCACGTGTATCGTAAAATTGATTTTTTTTCCTGCATCTGTTTGTATTTGCGTAAGTTTCAGTAAGTTTGCTAAGCAATCATTCCTATGCTGTTGAGCAAAATACTAATTCGTACGAATATCTAAAAATAAATAACGAAAATATAAAATCGGTTCTATAGCATCATTAATATTGTCTTTAAAGAATAAATATGTCACGTATGATAAGCGTGACAAGAAGGAATAATAGAATAAAATAATTCTATCTCTCTTTTTGTGAGTCCCGTACCGTCCATCTCTCCGAGAAATTAATCCTTAGAGAAAGTTGTGAGGGCAGGTAAATGAATTAATAGAAAAGTTTAAGAACTTTTGAATCGGATTTATTAGGTATATAAAAATTGCTATTAAGTGAATCTAAGGTACTTAATGCGTGCCGCCGAGTGCATTTGCTGGATTTTTGTGGAATTCGATGACAATTGCCGCATCCGGTCGCGTTATGATCCTTATAATACGAAATAGTATTATTTGCGTGCTATTGAATGAAAATCATAGGGCAATGAGATATCCTATGTAACAAAATATTAGAGTATTCTCTATTATTTATTTATGTAAAAAGAGTAAAAGACGTGTTTACAGCTCGTGCACAACTACAAGAAACTCATAACTAGGTCAAAACTTTCAAAAAGTGATTAAATTTTATACCGCACATAGTTAAGGGGAGGTCAATACACGCCAACTCGTTTTTATAAATATGATTATATATACATAGGTACATTTCCACGGTGCTGCACTTTTTCCTAATTCTTGGAACTCGCAATAGGCGGAGAACTACGCGCAGGTCTATCCTCGGCGCAATTATACTATTGTGGATCGAGAGTTCCAAGAATTAGGAAAAAATACAATATGACTACACACACACAGATGTCCATACTCATATTTTTTATTATATTGGCAATGGCTTTATGGCGCTCCAGGACATTTTGTCGTGGTTATTGTTTTATATTTGGCTCTGACCTCCCCTCAAAGATAAAATCGATAATTTATTTCCAATATTTAACGATCGATTAATATAAATTATTATAAACAAACAGCAATTTTTTTTCGCTTCTGCATATTATTGTCTTCTTTATTTGTAAGTTAAAGAGTATATAAGCTTAATGGAATAAGTTATCTAAATTAAAAGTATTCGCTCTAGTTGCGTTCATTTTATAAGCAGAAGCTTAAGCAAGTGAACGTATTAAATTCATATTTTCGCGTGCCCTGCAAAACAAAACGTAGACGGCAGTTTTAAGCTCTGCGAAAGGGATGAAAAAAAAACGGGTATAATCCACTTTCACGCTGTAATATTGTAAAAGACTATACGGTAGAGAGTTAAAATTCATTATGAGCGCGGCGTCGCATAAAAAAGATGGGCAAATCTTAAATCCTCCTGTTTTAATTGCGTTAAAATTTGGTGCGACTGCGCGGAGAGCCGATTGTTCGCGCAACGGCTATAGGCCGTGAGATGGGCAGGTGGGCGCGGAATATTATTCATAGCCGCGCGGGCGGTACAGCAAAAGTCGCGCGGCCTTTTCAGACGCCTGGCCGTTAAATCCGCTCTCCGAAATCCCATTAACTTTGCAGAAACTCGGGCGCACGTATGAATATTTATTGGTTTAAGGCAGTATGGCAGTGTACAATTCGTAGCTTAGTTATATACGAGTGGCCACACACACGCACACACACACACACACGCATATATAATACACACACATGCAGACACACATTCATCAGATTCTGGATCTTTCTGCTTGGGTCTCAGGGTAGTCTCGCCTCTTGCGTTAGCCGAGCAACCCAGTATAGACGCAGTGAAAACTCGGTTATCGTGCGAACGAATTCATTAGTGTTTCTGTATAGTTTCCACGGTGGGAGGGAATCGGAACTAAGTATAACTACATACGGCTACCATGCGTATAGAAGACAGAAATTGTATCCTGCACGTGGGGCTTAACGTATTCGGTTCTCCTTTCTCTCTCTCTCTCTCTCTCTCTCTCTCTCTCTCTCTCTCTCTCTCTCTCTCTCTCTCTCTCTCTCTCTCTCTC